>CM076608.1:84962575-85076609 GCA_038502775.1 Hippodamia convergens
ATATCAGTAGTTTTTCGTGTTAAAATTCGAGGCGACGCATTTTCGAATGATTCGGTCACTCATGAAAACCAGGTTCGTAACAAAACCCTATACATTTTTAGTACAAACCGCGAACAGTCCTATAATACGACCTATCGGCATCATCGAAAATAGAAAAGATTTTTACGAAATAAATTTTTTCTGCAAACATGTCCAGGAACCATGAGTACCTGAACCAGAAGTTGGATAGAACTCGGAATAAAATGAAAGTTTCCTCAAACGTCTGATAGACCATCACGGAAAATCATCCTGGATGGGATGAATTAATATTTGAAATCATGAAATATATTTATTTCACTACCTATTCAACGGGAGATAATGGTTATTAGCCTGAAATATCATTATCTAATAAAGCACAGGTGGAAAGTTTCCACCGTTTCGGATATACAGTGTGACACACATGGTACACCCCCATTTTCTCCTTTGTTTCTGTAGCTATCTTTTTGAAATTTGGAACATTGAATATACTCACTATAAGACACTTTTTGACATATCCATAAAAAAAATCTTCAAATTGTTGTTTGTGTTCGATAGCTACCTGTGATTGAACCGAGAAGATACTTAAACTTGTCCAAACTCCATTATCGTGTTCATATAGGTTATACAGAAAAAAAGTTGATATGGATGGATACCCCACCGATGGTAACTTTCGAATGACGTCAGAGTAGCATTATACTACCATTTGACAAAACGGAGTTTCGAGTGAAGAAGGTTTTTGATTCACTTCTTTGGTACGTATTTCGAACCACGATAACTTTTAAATCGAAATAACTATAGTGTAACATTCTTCTTCTTTTTTCATGTGCCTTGTCCGGTCTCCCTGACGTTGGCGATCACCATGGCAAAAGCCGTACGGTCTTCCGCCAGTCGAAAAAGTTCACCAGCTCTTCTTATGCCAGTCCAATCCCGTATATTGCTCAGCCACGACTGTTGCCTTCTTCCCACTCCACGGCGCCCCTCAATCTTGCCCTTCAATATTAGTTGTAACAGATTATACTTATCACCTCTCAAAATATGTCCAAGATATGATATCTTCCGGCATTTCACGGTGTTCAAAAGTTGCCTTCCGATGGTTGCTCTTCGAAGTACATTCTCGTTTGTAACATGTTGTGTTCACGGATTACGAAGCATTCTTCTGTGAAGCCACATTTCGAATGCCTCCAGTTGTTTCATCGTTCTGACCTTCAGAGTCCACGTCTCCACTCCATACAGCAATACCGACCATATTATTTTGATTATTTGGAATAATTTTAGGGAGTTCATGGCTCTAGAGATCGAAAAATAAAATAGGCGTTCTGACGAATCAAATATCAACTATGAGGTATCATTAGATGAAGAAAATGATGGAGACTTAAAAATGTAATAATATACCGGAATGAAAATCCAAAGTTGATGTCATTTCCGGAAAACCGAAAATTGGATTTTTTTCTTGAATATGTCAAAAAAGTGCCCTTTAATGAATAATATTTAATGTTCGAAATTTCAGAAATATAGCTACAGAAACAAGGGAGAAAATGGGGTGTACCATGAGTCTGTGTCTCCCTGTATACTAGAAAAATAATGAAAATTTTTTCCTCATTTTGAATATAATTTAACCAAACAAAGTTTCCATTCATCTAATTTTCACATAATTCAAGTCGACTGGCCTTTCAATATTTTTTCTATAATAATTCGTGAAGAATATAATCTCACGATTGAAATATAATAATTCATCATTTCAATGAATATATTTCAGGATGAATCTTTCTAATTATTGATCATGATCATTCTTGCACAAATGCAGAAGCAGAAATAGTTCAATTTCAGATTTCGCGCACCATATTAAAATCCCGGCAGAATATCTTCTCTCGCCAGCTGCAATGTTATGTTTATCTCTTTACGATGTAAAAACGTCTATAAAGCCATAAAATTCGTCCCGTGAACGACATTCCAGAGATGCCGCTTGCTCCGGATGCCACTTCAACCGCTACATGTAAAACCGAGAATATACATATCCGTAAATATAATATACACGATTGTGACGAGAGCGCCACCACACTCGATCGCGCGGAACCTCTGACATACAGGACGTTCAGAAATGGTAAAATTTGGCGACCAGCCAATTATCATCGCAACGTATAGGGGATGCCATGCTGAACCGTTCTGTGTGATTTTCAGCTGATGGTAAAGTGGCATCCGTATATCGATGCCACATTACCGCGGATGCAACTCTTACCCGCGATTTTAACATAGGGGGATGCCAGAATGTACCATATATATATATAATATATATATATACATTTATATATATATATATATATATATACATTTATATATATATATATATAATATATATATATATAATACAAACGGTCTGAGATCATTATTTCTTGAGGTATTCGGCCTAATTTTTTTTTCAGAATACAGCATGTATTCCCATTTCCATTGTTGCTCAAGAAATCACTTGTGCAAAAAAGACGATTACGCTCTGAGTCCAGAAGATGATAAGCGATATTTAGTGTCTGGAACATTTGAAACAATAATTTTGGGTCATTAATTCGATAAATGAAATGAAAAGCCTACGAAAACAGCAGATGGATGAGATAAATGCTAATGAAACAAAGAAGTTTTCAATATTAGAAACATTATTGACAAAATAATTCACATTCATTACTCTATTATCTAGAAACATTATTATAAATAAATGATGGTTTTTTTATTGATTCCATTGCATACACACCTTTTACCTACTTCAGATACATATTACTTGATCCTCACATGGGAAATTTTTCATCTCATCTCATAATTTAAATTAGTATCTTCCTATGATTCAGACTTTTTCATTTTATGTTTTCGAAGTACATATGTGTTTACCCTCCACTGTTTTCACGTTCAAAAATGGATCTAATGACCTTGAATGGGGACTTGGAATAAAATTTCACGTTTAATTCAGATCCAGTTACAAAAATCAAGATAATCAATAAAGGAGAAGCAGTAAACAGGCCCCTCTTTCCCCTAGGGCACTATGGGCAAATGCCCGGGGCCCGCGATCGATAGGGGCCCCGCTCAGATTTATTGTTCTGAACCGAAAGGATCTAAGATATCCTCAATGACGTTTCCCTTTTTCATAAAAAATTATCCTATATCATTATTGAACAGATTTTTCGAAAAGACCTAAACGCTTCTTTCTTTCAAAATTCCCCTTCGCGTACTAAAATTGCCTTCAGGTAAAGTTTTCATTCACAATAATTCCAAATGAATTGGAATTCTCACTTTCTCGTCAACAAGTTTTCGAAGGTTGCAATTTTTATGACTCGTGCCCATAGCGGCATACACTAGATAAGAGCAATTATTAGCTCGTGTTATTTTCTAGGGTGGTTCGCCATAAAACATCTGTTCGAATTCGAATCGTGTTGTTGATCACATTCTTGCATTATTGTATTCATTGGAAATCTTCCAAGGAAAACCCCATTCAACTACATAATTTCAGACGCGCTACAAGACAAGAAATCAGTGGCGTATCAGAGGGCTCCGCAGAACGCGCAGTGCGGGGGGGCCCTACACCAAAGGGGCCCCCAAGCCGAACTGAAAGCAGCAAATGGGGCCCCAATAATATCATTCTATTAAAACTTTCATTATATAACGAACAGAACTTACACATAAAATGTACAATTATCATTCCTGAAAGAATGAGACAAACACGTCTATCAGACTTTTGATCTTCCTCAGCTTTGGTCAAAAAGTAGCTAGAAGCTTGGACATCGACAAGTTGATAGATATGTTTGCACGAAAAAATTAAAAGAGATTAACGCATTTTTGTTGAATAATTTATCAAGTTCTTACCACATTGATGTGTTTCTAGATATTTTTATATATCAGAATATACATTATTTTTTTCAGAAATTTTTGTTATTCAATATATAAATTATTTTTATAGCATTTTTGTGTTATTTTCCTCTAAAAAACTTCAGAGCACACTCATCATGAATAACATAGATCTATAGAGGGGGCCGCCAGCGGGGAGGGGGCGAATTTTGCGCCACGCCACTGCAAGAAATTTCAGGCGATTTTAGACGAAAAAATCTCTTTTCCCTTTCGAGTACCAAAATTCCCTAAATCAACAAAATTTCCCTCGAGTTGGGAACACTGGTCCCGACTCTCGTCCCTCATTAGTAATTACATCACGACATAAGCATGTCTACCCTTGTTTGCAGGAACGTCCATTAAATTTGAAGCTCCCTTAATTCTCCATTAAACGGAGTATCCATGGCTACCGCCTATGGGTACTCCGTTTAAGCGAGAATGAAAGGAGCATTAAATTTTAATGGACCTTTCTGCAACTCAGGGTATGTGTATCGAGAATAAATCTACTCGGCGGTAGGGAATTCCCCTGTATTGTATTTTGTATGTGGTATTGTGGGTAGGGGCCCCATTATCCTAATGTGCCCAGGGCCTCCAAGGGGTTAAAGACGGCCCTGGCAGTAAACAAAACATCTTCTACGAAGCTTCTATAATAATGGTATTCCAATTGAACATGAAACTATTTATAGCAGAGTGACATATTTATCCATAAATTAGTGGATAATCAACAGATAATTTAATAATATAATTTTGTGAACTTAATCCATGTACTTTCGGAATATATGAAATTCAATATTTTGTGAAAAACATTTTCGAAATATTACGTGTTCACAATAAACAATGAAAAAATGTCATATATTATGTATCACTTATGGAATTGATTAGGATAAGGTTTCAATAAAAACATTAGGTTGAAAACATTTTATTAGCTGCTGTAAAAAATGAAACAAATATATAAAAATAATGTCTAATAATTCTTCACCTTTTAACATACCTTTTGAGGCACCATATTTCTATTCCCTCTTGATTTTTCTTCATTATTATTTTATAGGGGCCAACAGACCCCAACGCCTCCCTGTCTGGGGGTGTGGGTTGCCCCACATCGAACCCTCTATAACCACTGTGCGTAACTTCTGAAATGGGAAATTATATATTATCATCTGCATAATTGATTTCCTAAATATTGACTTACTCTTTCTGCAGGTGTCAGGTGACACCTGACTTTTGAAATTATAGCTTCAATATATTCTTCTAGAACTGAAAAAAAAATATAACCCTATCAAATTATGGTAAGAAGAAATCAGCATATTTTGCATTTTCGAGTGAATATGAGTAAAAATTAACGTTTTTATCTCGATTGCTTTCAGAAATCTAGATACCACAGTGATGAAGAAATTTTTTTGCGTTATATTGATTATAATAATGGATGATATCGTAGCACTTCACTCTTTCTATGATCTCTTTGAAATATACTTCTAGAACTGAAAGCATTATAACCCTATCAAATTATGGTAAAAAGATATCAGCATATTTTACATTTTCTAGTGGATATGAGTAAAAATTAATGAATGTGCAGATGAAATGCGTTTGAATTTTTAGAAACTCGTTTTTATCTCGATAGCTTTCAGAAATCTAGACACCACAATGATGAAGAATTTTTTGCGTTATATTGATTATAATAATGAATGAAATCATTTTTTTTTTAGAAATAGAAAGTATCGACTTACTCATTTCAGATTCGAAGCTGACCTCAGACCTCGAAGAAATCGCTTCTGCTTATACCTACAGCTTGAAAAATGATCAAAGTAAGGAAAATAAACGCCTAATTTGAAGGCAATTGAAGAGTAATTATTGTCTAGCGATAATGCCTGAATGAGAACAATAATTTCAAAGACGATTTTGTTCAATAAAGTTATCATTATTATTATTATTATTAAAAACATCGATTCTTTCAGATCCATCCGTTAAAAATTGAGATTATCAATTTTTTTCTAGATCAGCTCAGATGAAGATTGCAAGAGCTGACAATATTCTAAAAATTCAAAATTCTAATAATTTGTTGATATTCAGTATTTTATCGATAGCTGATGAATATAAGCAAATCCAGACTCACCTTATGCAAACACTTCAAGTGTTCAAGCTGGTTGCAATCGAACAAATATTTCACTTAGAAAGGATTATTAAATCTTTTTCTAGTTTGTAGAGTGTGTTTGTGTGTGCATTGAATTCGAATGAAAATTCTAGAGTCTAGGTGTTTCGATTTCTATGGCAAAGTATGCCGTCGAGAAGACATCAAATCTTTTGGACCATGTTTTTCCAAATGGGATGGAATGAAATTTTTGATTGTCCGCTCAGTCTACGTCGAAAAATAGTTGATAAGGGTAATATATATATATATATATATATATAAATATATATATATATAAATATATACAAACGGTCTCAGATCATTATTTCTTGAGGTAATCGGTCTAATTTTTTTCAGAATACAGCATGTGATCCCCGTTTCCATTGTTGCTCAAGAAATCACTTGTGCAAAAGCAGACGATTACTTTCGCTGAAATCTCGAATACCTTTAGAAATCATGATCTTTTTCGATATGAATTATTTTCAAAATTCCATTATGCCCATTCTACAAGCATATTTTCGTTGTTGTAATCTATTCAGAGTAATGGATTTATAATTATGTAAGTTGGGCCTACAAAGAATTATATGTTTAGGAGCGGAAACCATTTCCAAATTAGCAAAAGCCGATTTGAAGGACCTAGGCTTGGATAAGCATGAAAATATCGATCGAAGAGTAGTGATACCATTGTATTTCTTATCGGAAACCTCTTATAATCTCACATAAGGTCTCATCACTTGTATGATTTTCTCTATGAAATTTTCCTTTCGTCATTTGGGGGGGGAATGGAAATTCTGTCTTTTTTTTTCTTGCCTCATATGTTCTCCCAGATACTCCGTTAACAGTTCGGTTTCCACTATACATCATAACAGATAAATCGTAAATACATTCGAACTCCGAAGGCGAAAAATAATTCTTAGCATCATAACTACACCATCTCCAAATGGTTTTCAGAAACCGTCAATTGTATTTTAGATTAGTCACTTCAATTTCAGAAAGCGCCTATTGAATTTCAGATTAGTCAGTTGAATAACAGGAAATATCATTTTTTATTCAGATTAAATCATATGTATTTCAGAAACTGTTATTTGTAATTCAGTTCGAATATCATTTCAATTCATGTCGGATTTTGAGTCATATATTACTCATTTTCATAATGGATATCATATCGTCAATCTTATATCATTTCCAATCAGGTCAAGAATTATGAAGATGCACTCTGAAACTAAAGTAGAAACTTCTGTGAATGGAAAATAAGACTCACTGGAATTCACATAAGTGAAGAATATTACTTGTGTTTTGCCTTATTTCGGACAAAAATCGCTGAAAATCCTTGATGCAATCTTTTGTTGTTAGTATCTAGGCTTGGATTAAACTCGTTTAATGTCAACATAAATAAATAAATAAATAACTAAATAAATGAATATGACCATCATATTTAGGTAAATACACATTTCAGAACAAAAAACTGTAAACTTATACAATATTTTTTTGATGTAGATTCCACCCGACCAATTAAACATGATTGGTTCTCATTAGGAAAAATGAGTCTTGGAGATTATGTCATGGTGGACTCAGACGTAGAAATAGCAAAAGTTCAGCTGAATGTAATATAAACTCAGGAGAAGAATTTTAATGTTCCCTGACATGAACCCATAAAATTAGAAATTCTCATTCGAAAACATAATACATCATTACCGTTGGAATGAATTGTTCTTTGAAAATTCTGTGAAAGTAATGAGCAAATAAACCATTGAATCAATTCAGACTTCAATGAATAATCTGATAATGAACTAAGAAGCTAGATGTTCGTGTCATTACTGATGAAATCGGAAGTCGAACGATTCTGGAATACCTCACAAGAAATCTTTCGACTACAAATAGTTCAATAACTTTATATTCAATAATTTCATGTGTCCATTTCGAGTGTTTTTTTGAACTATTCCAACCAACAGTCTGTATCAATGAAAAAACTTCAGGTTGCTTTCGGTGCTTTCCATTGCTGCATTCTAACGATTCGATGAAAACATTATATGAGTATTTGCATTAACAAGGTATCATTCATTCATGGCATTGAAAGAATAAAGTTATCAGAACTCACATCCAAGAGATTGTTCAACATAAACACTAGATTACCGCACCCGTATTATACCAACTCGTATTTAATTTCATACCTATTTAGAGGAATTGGTACAAATCGTGCGACGTCGCAGGATCTCGAGTAACTGTCAATACATCATTTTATACAGCCGAGGATCTCGATCATTTAAGAACATATCACCGGATCTGGTTCAGTATACGAAACTTTTTGTGTATGAAAAAACAAAAATTAACTTACCCCTCTAAGTGTTCCCTATCTTAATTCATATTATTGATTGTGCTACTGTAATAATTTTTCAGATATTCGAACTTGAACTGCTGGATCTCTGGTGGGTCTGCATATATGTATAACGGATCTCGTGTTGATACGAATATGTGTATATATATATATATATATATATATATATATATATATATATATATTCTTTTGAATAAGAGAAAAAAGGAAGTATCATACGATACTATAGAGCCAGGGGAAAAAACATATATATATATATATATATATTGAATGATTTGATTTTTGTTACATTATAAGTAGAACCATTGAGTATAAATATAATATTATATTAATACTCAATGGTAGAACTATGTTCGAGTATAATCTGTGACTGAGATAAATTAACACTTCTTTCCGTATGAGAGATTTCTAGAACATAACTATGAACTGAAACATCACTATGAATGATTATATTTCCTAATTTCTTGTTTGAATCTTCATTTTTCATAATATTCCCATTTATAAATTTCAAGATGGTTTCGAGGCTATACATAAAGTAACGAATGCATTTCTAAAATGGGTGGTGAATTTCAAAATTATTTGATTTATTCTGAATATTCGGTTCTTTTCTGCTTTTTTCTTTTTTCATTTCAGATTAAGAATCGTAAGCCGTTTTGGGAAGAATCTATCGACGGATAACATGAAGATGATCTCACACTGATGTCTTTCAAAATTTTTCCTGATATTTAATATTTTATGTTATTTTTTTTTACGGGGTGGCAGGTTTTTTCGGCTGAGGTTTTTTTCCCTGGCTCTATAGTATCGTATGATACTAGTGATGATAGTATCGTATGATTCTATAGTATCATACGAAGAATGTTATGATACCCCGTTCTTTTTTTACCTCAGCTTAGGTACTTTTTGTTTCAACATTTATTGTATTATTTTAGCTCTCTATTTTCATAAGAAATATATATATATATATAAATATATAATATTCGGAAAATCGTCAACAATATCGCCATTATCATTATAATTTCCTTTATTACTTGAATCTGATAATTCTAGGCATTCATTTAGTTCTTCATTCGTTACAATATTAATAATTGATAAAGTTCATCTTCAATGGGGTTCATCTCATCATTCTCAAATATGCTAAACTCTTAATCAATTTCATCATATGAATTATCTCTTACTTCCGGTAAGTATAAATTATTTAATTCTTCGTTTTCCTCTTTATTATAATTATTCGTTTAACATTCATTTATGATCAATTGTAATATTTCTCAAAATATCATTTTCATCTTCGAACTGATATATTCTTATTTCTACATTTAATCACTTAAAATTTACTTGATCATATTATTAATTCCAATCTTATTTGTCTAGGCCATACGAAATTTATGGTGAAGCTAAATGAGATTCATTTCTTCAGGTACTCAAAAAGTTTTTTCAAACATGAGAGAAAATTGAACACAGTTTCATATGAAGGTTTATGAAAATAATACTTTTTAGTTATCAAATGATAAATGTTACGATTTTTATTTTGAATAACTGCTACTTCTTCAACTTTTTCATTTTGTGATTTTAATTCAAATTCGTTTCATAATTTCTTCATAAAATCTCGAGCTGTGCTTTTATTATTGTAGAATTGTAAGGAAATGAATATCGCTCAATTCTGAAACTGGGAAGAATAAAATGAATCTAGCCAAAAGCTGAAATTTTTCGTGAATACATAATTACATAATTTCAAAGGGCTTTCATTTTGTATCATACATGGTGAAGTAAAGCGAAATTTAATTTACGTTGAATGAAGTTGAGAAATACTCTGTTCGGTATTCAGCTTCTATAACCAGAAGTTGATCGATTTCTATTTCGATCTATGATAAAATTTATGAGAATTTGGTAGCGCATAATTCTTGAATAACCTCCTGTACAAATGAGGTAAGAAAATTTCTACATTGCCAAACAATAAATCTGTTGAATGGTGCTTATTTCTTCGCGATTTACGTGCGTCTGGTTTATCAGCAGGAGCATTACCTTGAGAACTATTATGATTAAAGGTTCGTCCTAAATGGAATATCTATAATTCATTTCGTCTCTCGAATTACTGAAAAATTAATGCTTCTGTAATACCTACCCTTGTTTCCAGTCAATCGAAGAGCGGCTCTAGGGATAGGTCTTTTTGAGTTGATTTTTCTTTCCTGAAAAAGTTTTTGTTTAAGGGTGAGAATGTAAACCATCGAAATTCGAATTTTAAACACGTATAATGAAAAATAACTCGAAAAGATACAATTTACTGCCGTGCGCCTATGCACGTCGAATATTCAATCAGATCAACTCAAATAACTGAAACAATATGATTCATTCTTGCAAAAATGAATTGTTCGATCAACCACACAAATAAAAAAATGATGAAAAACTCTCACTTTTTATGTTTTCCTCGATGATAATTAATCCTTGGACAAACGATTGGCACTGCACCCGAACACTAATCCCGCAAAACTGCGCAAGACGAAGCTACTTTGCAGTTTTCAAAATCCAGACACAACTCCCTAACTCTCATTCTATGAACAGGAATTTGAAATATTTTCTTCACCACTTTGGAGTGGTACCTCAAACACGTTTTTTTCCCCAATGACGGTCCTAGAGAGGGAAAAAATGGGGGTTATTACTCCCCCCCAGTACAGTTAAATCATATGCATCTTCCTACTTTATTCATACCGATAATACAAAAATGGAATGAGATACATGAATTTTCAAGTTTATACTATCTCTTCAGTCTAGGACTGCCTTTATTGTTTTACTAAATATCTTTTTGTCTCATGACCTATATCTACCAATCCGAATTTCTCATTGCCGGTCTCCTAAACTAGCCTAGTTATACAAGAGGGATCGCTCGCTAGACACTACAACGTTCTCAGCAAGGAAATGTCTCAATATTCATTGAAATGAAAATGCCAAACAAAACTGAAAAAACAAATCGACAAGAATTGGGAATGTTGCTCAGGAAGAGTTCCAAAAAACGCCACCATGCTGTTCGAAATAGAGTTACATGAAACCGTTGACAGTGGCTCTATGCTTCTTTCGAAACTAACGGAGGAAGAGAAGAGTGCTTTCAGAGAAGTGTACACCTAAGTGCTTTTAGAGAAGTGTGTGCATGCTGAATGCGATATCAAAAGAGTTCGTTCGTATCCAAAAACAGGGATCTTCGAAAACAATCTAATATTTTCCAATTACCAAAATTAGGACTTTACCGTCACTCGAGTTATCTAAGGATGTTTAATCCCGCCCGAGATCCCCAAATACACTACTTACTCTCATTCTATAAACAGAAATTTAAAATAGTTTCTTTGCCACTTTGGAGTGATACCTCAAACACGTTTCTTTCTTCAATGACGGGCCTAGAAAAGGAAAAATGGGAGTATTTACCCTCCCGCCCAGTACAGTTAAATCATATACATCTTCCTACTTTATTCATATCGATAATACAAAAATGGAATGAGATGCGAAAATTTTCAAGTTAATACTATCCCTTTAGTCTAGGACCGCCTTTTTTTTACCAAATGTCTTTTTATCCCATGATCTATATCTACCAATCCGAATTCCTTATTGACGGTCTCCTGAACTAGCCTAGTTATACAAGATGGATCGTTCGCTAGAGACCACAACGTTCTCAGCAAGGAACTGTCTCAATATTCTTTGAAATGAAAATGCCAAACCAAACAAAAAAATGCTGTTCGAAATAGAGGTACATGAAACCGTTGACAGTGGCTCTATGCTTCTTTCGAAAATAACGGAGGAAGAGAAAAGTGCTTTCAGAGAAGTGTACACCTAAGTGCTTTTAGAGAAGTGTGTGGATGCTGAATGCGATATCAAAAGAGTTCGTTCGTATCCGAAAACAGGGATCTTCGAAAACAATCTAATATTTTCCAATTACCAAAATTAGGACTTTACCGTCACTCGAGTTATCTGAGGATATTTTATCCCGCCCGAGATCCCACAATACACTACTTACTCTCATTCTATAAACAGAAATTTAAAATGTTTTCTCCACCACTTTTGGGGTGGCACTTTAAACGCGTCTCTTTTTCCAATGACGGTCCTAGAGAGGGGAAAATGGGGGTAATTACCCGCCCCCGAACAGTTGAATCATATGCATCTTCCTCCTTCATTCATATCGATAATACAAAAATGGAATGAGATGCATAAATTTTCAAGTTAATACTATCTCTTCAGTCAAGGACCGCCTTTATTCTTTTACTAAATATCTTTTTGTCTCATGACCTATATCTACCAATCCGAATTCCTTATTGGCGGTCTCCTGAACTAGCCTAGTTATACAAGAGGGATCGCTCGGTAGACTCTACAACGTTCTCAGCAAGGAAATGTCTCAATATTCATTGAAATGAAAATGCCAAACAAAACTAGAAAAACATATCGACAAGAATTAGGAATGTTGCTTAGGAAGAGTTCCATAAAACGCCACTATGCTGTTCGAAATAGAGTTACACGAAACCATCGACAGTGGCTCTATGCTTCTTTCGAAACTAACAGAGGAAGAGAAAAGTGCTTTCAGAGAAGTGTACACCTAAGTGCTATTAAAGAAGTGTGTGCATGCTGAATGCGATATCAAAAGAGTTCGTTCGTATCCCAAAACAGGGATCTTCGAAAACAACCTAATATTTTCCAATTACCCAAAGAAGGACTTTACCGTCACCCGAGTTATCTGAGGATATCTTTTCCCGCCCGAGATCCCCAGATACACTACTCACTCTGATTATATGAACAGAAATTTAAAATAGTTTTTTTGCCACTTTGGAGTGATACCTCAAACACGTTTCTTTCTTCAATGACGGTCCTAGAAAAGGAAAAATGGGAGTATTTACCCTCCCGCCCAGTACAGTTAAATCATATACATCTTCCTACTTTATTCATATCGATAATACAAAAATGGAATGAGAAGCAAAAATTTTCAAGTTAATACTATCCCTTTAGTCTAGGACCGCCTTTTTTTACCAAATGTCTTTTTATCCCATGACCTATATCTACCTATCCGAATTCCTTATTGACGGTCTCCTGAACTAGCCTAGTTATACAAGATGGATCGTTCGCTAGAGATCACAACGTCCTCAGCAAGGAACTGTCTCAATATTCTTTGAAATGAAAATGCCAAACAAAACAAAAAAACATATCGACAAGAATTAGGAATGTTGCTTAGGAAGAGTTCCACAAAACGCCACCATGCTGTTCGAAATAGAGGTACATGAAACCGTTGACAGTGGCTCTATGCTTTTTTCGAAACTAACGGAGGAAGAGAAAAGTGCTTTCAGAGAAGTGTACACCTAAGTGCTTTTAGAGAAGTGTGTGCATGCTGAATGCGATATCAAAAGAGTTCGTTCGTATCCAAAAACAGGGATCTTCGAAAACAACCTAATATTTTCCAATTACCAAAATAAGGACTTTACCATCACCCGAGTTATCTGAGGATATCTTTTCCCGCCCGAGGTCCCCAGATACATTACTCACTCTGATTCTATGAACAGAAATTTAAAATATTTTCTTTACCACTTTGGAGTGATACCTCAAACACGTTCTTTTTTCAATGACGGTCCTAGAAAAGGGAAAATGGGGGTATTTACCCCCCCACCCCCCCAGTACAGTTAAATCATATACATCTACCTACTTTATTCATATCGATAATACAAAAATGGAATGAGAAGCAAAAATTTTCAAGTTAATACTATCCCTTCAGTCTAGGACCGCCTTTTTTTTACCAAATTCTTTTTTGTCCCATGACCTATGTCTACCAATCCGAATTCCTTATTGACGGTCTCCTGAACTAGCCTAGTTATACAAGAGGGATCGTTCGCTAGAGACCACAACGTTCTCAGCAAGGAACTGTCTCAATATTCTTTGAAATAAAAATGCCAAACAAAACTAAAAAAACATATCGACAAGAATTAGGAATGTTGCTTAGGAAGAGTTCACAAAACGCCACTATGCTGTTCGAAATAGAGTTACATGAAACCGTCGACAGTGGCTCTATGCTTCTTTTGAAACTAACAGAGGAAGAGAAAAGTGCTTTCAGAGAAGTGTACACCTAAGTGCTTTTAAAGAAGTGTGTGCATGCTGGATGTGAAATCAAAAAAGTTCATTCGTATCCCAGAACAGGGATCTTCGAAAACAACCTAATATATTCCAATTACCAAAATAGTTTTTCAAATTAATTTATCTTCGAAGTATCCCAATTAACGATACGGCACTAAATCAATCTTCGAATAACTCGAATCTGCATGGATAAAAATTTCATCGCATGCTTCATTCGAATTATTCATACTCAAGTCTCTTAAAGTCCCTAAAGCATAATTGCTTCGGAAACTTCAAGAGCCACTTATTTCTCATTTCGGAATCTTATAATTCGTTACGTGAATATATTGTCCCGCTGAAATAACCAAATTGATTTGCCTCGATCGCAATTAAGATGGCTTCAATTAATTTTCACGCGTCTCATAATTATTCGGATTGGTTGCATTAATTCATGATTTTCTTAGATCCCTATCTATTACAATCTGAATTATGTGAAGTGTAAAATTGTGTGGTGGAACTGCTTGCAATTTTGGTATATCATTTTCGTGAAACTGGAATTGTTTGAACAGTTCATGAATACATATTGAATTGTTTCTTGCCACTTGATTCCTTTTATGAATCGACATTCCCAGGGATTTGAGACTGGGACATACTTTGAGTTGTGTCCATCTTTGAACACCATATATTGCTTCGCCTTTTGCATATGGTACCCATGATTCCACTGGAAATTCTTTATCAATTTTTGTTTTTGTTTTCAAGTGATTTGTTGTTTCGGGTTTTTCATGTTTTTTTTTGCTTCAAACGTATTTCCAAAAATGGCAATATCTCCTGCAAATGAGATATGATATTTGATCATCCATTGCATTGTCAAATGCCTCCTTAGTTTCAGATTCCATTTTGTTGATTCCCAATAGCGTGCATGCATTCTTTGATGGTGTCATGTTGATGTTTATAACAAGTTGCAATTCTCCAGTTTATGGTCGACAACTTTAAGATGTTGGTATTGTGATGTCCCACAACAATGGTTACAAATGAACAGATCAGATTTTACGTCTGTGGCACGGTTTCAAGATGATGTGAGGTTATACAGGCCTTGCCGTCTCACATATGAAAATATACAGGTTGTTCATTCTACACAAGAATGTATGAAATTTATAAACAAATTAGATGAAAAAACTATATCTCTGTTTTAACAATTGTTCACCGCAAGTTTAAATATTATATTTAAATAATAACAATAATTATGAGTCCATTATAATGGTCCCAACTCATTCCGTTCCGTTTCATTAATTTCCTTCTCGTTTTCCTCGACATGATATTAGAAGAGATACTTTAGGACTCAAAATTCATACGAAAATATTCACAATATATTCAATTTTGCGTTTGGATTCCATAATTGGAATGTATATGTAGAAATTACGCAACGTCGCAACATGATCGTGAACACTTCTATTCTTATGGGGTTTGATTTTTATTGTTTAAATTTTCGCTTTTTACATATGTGTTGAGTTACGTCCGTTGAGAATCAAGCATTAGATATTCATTCATAGATAATTGTATTGTGTTATTCGCATATGCATTTCCAAGCACTATTCAGTTTGATTTGACCTCACTTCTTCACGACAGTCCCTCCCGTATATTCAAAACAAATAAATTCATGATAGTTTTTTTTTTCCGTTTCAGGAAAGTATGCTTTCATACAATTCGATGGCATCCGATAATTTTTTCACAGGGTCTTCTGAACCGTCTAACACTGGTAATAAAGCTGTTCCTGTTTTCAATTCCAATTCTGCCATTTCTGAATTTTGCGTTGATAATGTTTTGGACAAAACTGTCTGATCTGTATTAACTGCTTTTGAATTTAATTGCCGCTTTTTTAAAATTTCATTACACTCAATAAGATGCTTCTCAATCGAATTCGGATATATATCGACCTCGCTCGATTTTTCGATATTTATTTTGAATTTTTCCTGCAGATCCAGTTTTTCTACAGTGTGTGTGCTCTCGAACTAATTTCATTTTCACTCAAAGTGAGGTTGTTATTTTCTCATCATTGCCTTTTGTCGAATTTGACCTGTTTTTTTAAATAAATTCTCTAATTTTTGCCATGAGTTTTCTAAGTGTTAATTATGAATAATCAAAAAATGTAAATCAGCACCAATATCGCCATAATCACCACTGTCCCAGCGCCTTTCTTGTTGATGGTGGTTTCCTTTGCATCGTTGTTGGTTCCTGCCTGTGCTATGATTACCTCCTCCTCCGATGATTTGGAGCCCATAATAGTTGCCATTTCTTCCAACAGAAGGATCACAGAATTCGAATTGGACGATAGTATGAGGACCTATCAGCTTCCATCACTCTCTCGATATTTTCACGAATTTTCCAAAGTTGAAAATTCATAGACCCGCATTTTTCACCATGAGTTGATACTCATGCCACTCATGCCACTAGATAGTGACAATCATTATATTAAAAATGCAGCAAAAAAGTTATTTCAGACCTTGGTTTAGTGGACTATTAGAATCACGCCGTATCTGGTTATGGCACAATATGATTTGAGTGGTTTCAATTTGGACTCTGTCATACAAGTTGAGGGCTAATGAATCGTATCTCATCTTCATTTATATATTGTGATATGTAAATAAAAATCACTTCTCATCGATAGTTTTTCGGTTCATCAATATTCCATATTCATGGAAGATCATAACTAATTCTAGGTTTTTCCAATGAACAAACCAGAAAGCCCTTGAATAACACACTACGAGTCGGTTTCACAAAACTTTTGATAGCACCATCAAATTGATTGAAGCCACGGAGATTTGTTGAAATTCCAAAACAAGTGATTCGATTGGTTCGAATTTACGTGGGCGTTTTTAATCGCACAATCAAAGTTTTGTGAAACCGACCCTACACGAATTTTGCAACTATTAAAATTCTCAATTTTTAATACATATATCCATTATTGCTGCAATTGAAAGAGATGAATTTCTCACTTCTCCCGTTTTTTATAATATTAATGTTACGATTCGCCTATTTTTATAAATACGAAATACAATATTTCTGGATCCACGGTAATTTGTTCCTTATCTAGTTGAGTGCTTTCTTAAAATCCGACAAATTCGGAACCCAAATACTTCGGCAAAACGTATGTCATAAACTGCTAGACCGCTTTCCCTGTATTTCATTTTCCGACTTCGAGTTCTATTGCATAATAACTGAATGAATAGAATAATGTGCATCATCACTTTCAAAGCATACTTGAACTCATTTATGATGGGAATTTTCGCCAACCATGCGTCAACACATATTCAAACTGATCAACTTGATCAACCAAATATCGAGTGAGGTCGCATAACAAATTTCTTGCAGCTCTTTTTTGATAATTTCAAGGAGATTATGGACACACAGTAGCTACATTTTTTTCTGCGTTAGTCATAGATAGCAATAAAGGTGAAGGGGATGCTGTTCCCAAATCAAATTGTAGTGGCTGCAGTATTTCATATTTGGACCATGATAACCTCTTCTTGCTTGGATTGTCTAGATCCCATCTTGGCTTGACGGTAGAACTATGAATCACACACAAATATACTCATGAAAACCACGTAGAGCTCTCACTGCATAGAACTGGTAGGACCGCCATGTGATGTGCCCAGCTGGGGAAGTCGGTCAATAATTTATAGAGTAAAGAGTAGAGGGATGGCGAAAAATAATCTGCAGACTCATCAAAGGGTGTTTAATTCTTAAGTCATACTGAATGGATAATTCAAATTAAGGATTTATATCGAATCCCTAATTGTATAATATAATTCAATAATGACAAATATTAACTGTAAGAAGTGGGTTGGAATCCTATGAATTTCAATATTATTTTCTAAATGATAACAATAATTATGAGTTTATCACAATGATTCCAATTCATTTATGAAACTGGAAGTTTTTCTTCACATGGTTTCGACACGGTGGAGGGTAGGTTGGTGTTGAACAACCAAGTATTTGGTTTCAATAAGTACTTCTCGCCAAGATATCTTCGACTAGCATGCTAGACAATTAAAGGTTTGTGATAGATGCTTTGAATGACGAAATTGTTGTTTCTTTGTGCTTGAAACAACACTCGAGGATAGAAGGGCAAACTGAACAACCAGACTCAGAAGTTCCAGGGAAGTCTTAACTCCACAGTTTGCTGTAAGGTGTAATGATCAACCGTTTGGTAAATGATAATTTTATTCATTACAATCTAAGCTTATATACTAATCTGAATCAAACAATATTCCAATAATCGTCACAGGTAACCCCCTTACTGCTTTGGAGTCAGAGATTTCCGCTCGATTGAAGGAAAAATTAAAGTTTGAATTTATAGGAATTTACCATCGAGAATTATTCGAGGAATATTAATATGAATTATTCGAAAAAAAGTTCGAATTTCGAACCATGTTTTTGACTATTAAAGGGTTATGAATGTATAGGACCTCAGCAATATTCAGTTTCTCTGATTTCGTGTGAATTAATTTCGAACATAGATTATTAATTTAAGGTAGTCTGTGATTTCGAAATATTTTTGTTACTGTAATGCAATGCGAGTTGTCCTCCGGATACGTTGGCTACTATAAATATGTTTTCGTTTTTGCTGAAAGGAATGAGGAATACCTTGATTATATCGTAGCTTTGTCTTTGAATAATGAAAAATAAGGTGATTATTCTGCGTTCTTTAGCATGATAAGAGACTTCCATTATGATGACAAGTCTGACTAATGTGCCTGTCTGATAAGATGGTTGTTTCAGCCCTCTTAATTCATTTTGCCAGTTCACTTGAAGAAAGTAAAGCCTGACCATGCCTTATTTTTATGATCTTTGTGAACCGTTGTGTTGACTTCTTCCAAAGAATTTGCAGCTTACTGATAATTTGAATGATCTGGAGATTTATAATATTTTCGTTAACTTGTAACATAATTGCCCTTCGTTATGATAGCCATGCCCTCTTTACATTTCACTTAATTTTTCGTTTATTTTATGTTCAATCTGCTGGCTTCATTCACTGTGGATATCAATGTCTGGATAAAATTTTTTTTTGTGATTATTCGTAGCATAAAATATAACTAAATTGTTTGTATCTCAGCACAGAAAGTCTTAGTTTGAATCATCTGAGGGTATAAGACTGTTAAATCATCTGCCTATTGCAATGAGACAGCTTAGTTTCTCTGTGTTCGAGAATAGATAAGGACAGTATATTCTAAAACAAGTTGCAGAATGAGCTTCTATTACAACCCGAATGCGAAGTTCGAAAACGAGCGACGAAGGAGCGAGTTTTCGATAGCATGAGTGTTGGAATTGCCTTCTGCAACGAGTATTAGACGATATTTTCTCTATTTCAGTCAAGTTTCGTGAAATACTCTCGAAATTCAAATGAAAATTCAGGTTAGTGATTATTGTATTGTAGCTTGACAGTTGGTGTGACTTACGGAATTTGACAGATCACGGAATAAGGAATTGATTTGATTCGAAAATTGATTGGTTGGGAGGTCAGTACTGACAACCACAAAACGAAAAATATAACTGAAAACAATGCTGTAATGAGTTTCATTACAGCACTACTTTTAGTACTGTAATGAACTCATAACGATACTGAAATAGAGAAAAGCTTATTATACAACAGGCAAACGATTAGAAAAACTCCTAACGATAAACAGACAAACGAGTAGACAACCCCTTGGAAACATTTGAATGGTGCGCTTTAACAATCAAAAACCGTGTAACAGTGAGCCCGGTCGTCCACTGGAAGCGTTTTCGAGAGTTTTATGGCTCTCGCGAAACGGGCGTGAACGTGCGGCAAGTTGCTACGAATCCCAATAAATGTATTCCCAAGCAATGTATTCCAATGCAGTTGCGTCTACTACAGGCGACTTCGAGCGGGCGTATACGAGCGGCTATGAACTTCGCCGCTTGATCCGCCTGAAATGGGATCTGTAGCGCGTGTACGCTCGAACGCTAGAAGCGCTGGCTCTATTTACGAAGTAAAATCCTTTCCGCGTAGAGAAATTCGTATGGAATTTGTTGGACATGAATCCTCCTCAAAACTATCTTTAATGAAATTAATTTCTTTTTTCAATTGTAGATGAATTAAATGATCCCAATCATAAAGTGTTTTCATAAAAGCTGTTTTAACACTCATTTGATATCGATTGTGTGTTTTTTTTTCTGAACACACTTGCCTCACATAGGTATGAATGAAATTCAAGGAAATCTTGATGTCAAATTTTGTGTGATGAAAAGTCTGTGGTGCAATGCCGAAAGACTTGATGACGTTATGCCGATGATGTTTTCGTGATTTGACAACATGACCAAGAAGAATCAAGTGGTTTCAGAAAAAAGTCACACAACAATCGATATCTAAATTTATATTCTAATCAGTCAAATGAGTGTTAAAACAGGTATTATAAAAACACTTAATGGTGAGGCTCATTTAATTTCATCTACAAATGAAAGGAGAAATAATGAAATTAATTTCATTAAAAGTATTCTTGAGGATGATAAATATCCAACGAATTTCATTTGAAAAATTATTTCAAATTTAGAGGGTATAATGATAATCAGGGACCAAAAAGTAACCGTCAAGAATGAACAATGTCATTTAATTTGATTTCTCATGTTCATGGACTTTCAGGAAAAATTCTAAGAATTGGTTCTTAACTCAATATGAGAACCGTTTTCAAAACACGAAATGATTTAAGATCTAAACTTTCAAAAACTAAACCTTCAAATAAGAAACGGAGTAAAAAAATTGTATTTACAACATTTCTTGTATTTGTGGAAAAACCTATACACGAGAAACATCAACACCTTTCGAAATTAGAAAATTAGAATAACATACAATGTAGAGATATTGGTAGATCGCGATCATGTGACTTCCAATAGGCGATCACATGATGGATTGGAATAACAAGAAAAGTCTATTGATGGAACCTGACAGTTATAAAAGAATAGTAATCTGTTAAATTGTTCGGTGGGTGTGGATCTTATTTGGAATGATTTGTTGAAAATGGAACTGATTTCAGGGAATTTCGAAATGAAGTAGCAATTTCACCATCATAGTTATCAATATTAATCTATGATCATCATGGATTGGTGCATGTCAATTGGGAAATCAAAAATTCTCAATATTCCGTGAAGCTCATGTTGAGAAATTGTCTGAAAAGGGAGTCTGATATAAACTCCGAAACGTTACAAAGCTTGAGAGTTCGAAGTGTTGTCCCTATGAAGTTTTATCGTTTCCCAAATACATTCAGAAGTATTCTGTGCTTCTTCCCATTGGAATTGAAAAATCGCTCTGGATATTTCTCCAATTATTGATTTTGCAGCTACTGACAGTAGCTTGTAAATAGTTATTTCGATATTTGAATTATGGAAAGTGAATTTTATCATCTGCAGTACTCTATCCCATCCCAGTGTATCCAGACCATATCCTTCCTTCGGGCACAACTCACAACTTCCCCTTAAACTTCAAAGCATTCCACATACTTTTATATAGTACGAGAGCTAGTGAACCTTTTGAGTAACGGTTTACCTGTAAGGCTAGAAATTTTTATAGCGATAGTTCCTAGCATGCTGAGGACGTAAATCATCGCCTGGCACCCCTCACCCCTGCACGTCATCAAGATCTATATCTTTGAAAGTGTTAAAAAAATTAAAAAAATAAACTTGTTCTTGTAAGCTTGAAACTTTCATACGATTTTTGTCGGTCATTGCGAAGTTCAAAAAAAAATTGACAGGCGATTTCGACGAGCACAAGTACCTGCCAGGCGACTCGAAAAGGGTCTAAAATACGAACAAAACTGAACTTTTTTATGTAAGGCTGAAATTTATATATGTGTTCGTCTGAGGGAATGAAAAAAATAAGTTTTATTATTAATCTTCATCATCATCTGATATGTTATCATAAATTTTTCATCATATAATACAGTCGTTTCAAGCGTAGTACACTGTATCTTAAATTGATCGAGACTGCATTATATCTCAGCTATCATTGAAAATAGAGTCATGCGGTTTTCGAAACCCTGTGTCACTTTTTTGTGAAACTTTTAAATCCACAAACAGAAATATTCCATCTTCTTTTGTTTCTGGAATACAGTGCGAAAATGATAATGTTCACTTTTTGGAGATGTTATTATTTCTCGAGCTCTGCATGAGAAAGAAAAAAAGTTAAAACTTCTTATAATGATATTTTCACGTAGAAGTCCGTGGCGTAGCTGAACATTTTTTTAAAGCATTGTTTTTGAGATTGAATTGGAACGGAATGAAATTTTTCATATGGAACACCATGTTTATTTTAACGTCAAACTGTATCTCGACCTATGATTCAATAAATTTCAGTTGAAAAAAATATCCCACGCATTTAATCAATATTCACAAGCATTTAATCATTACTTTCTCAAAAAGCCATGCGATCTAAACCCATTTATGTATTTTATCCTATTTTGAACATAATTTCAAAATATCAACTGAAAAATGTTTTTTTGATGCATGTGTGGAAGAATTCATGTCTTACTTTAAAAAAAAAAACAAACAGAAATACAGTAGGCGCTTGATGACAGGATTATCGGAAATGCCGGATTATCGAATTTGTACAGGAAAAAAAAAGCTAACTTCATATGATTTTCACTACTATCCAACTTTCGCAAAATAAGACTGCTATTTTGTCAGGGGACGCTATGAAACAAGAGAAAACAAATACGTGACATCACTGTCGAGGTTAGTTCCGGACTGCCGAGCGGGAAAAACTACTCTCGGTGATCCGGCGTTCAGCTGTATAAAATGCCGGATTATAGAGCGGGTTACCTGGGTCCCAAAGTGCCGGACTACCGAGGGTACCGGATTGGCAAGCGCTGGATTATCGAGCGATGACTGTATACATTTTTCGGATGGTTGACGCTCAAATTTATTAAATGTAAGGTTGTGATACATCGATGTATTCAGAAAAAAATGAGAAGATTTGACGTTAAAACATACGAGGTTTTCCATTTGAAATATTTCAAGTTTGAGCTATATCTTAAAAACATTTACTAGATAAAAATTTTAAGCTACGCCACTGACTTCTTCGTAAAAACATTATTCTAAACGTTTTCATACTTTTTTTTTCTCATACAGGGCCCGAGAAATAATAACATCTTCAAAAAGTGAACATTTTCATTTTCGCACTGTATTCCAGAAACAAAAGAAGATGGAATATTTCTGTTTGTAGATTTAAAAGTTTTACAAAAAAGTGACTGAGGGTCTCGAAAACCGCATGACTCTATTTTCAATAATAGCTGAGATATAACAGTCTCGACCAATTTGAGATACAGTGTACTACGCTTGGAACGACTGTACTATATGATGAAAAATTAATGATAACATATCAGATGATGATAAGATTAATAATAAAACCTATTTTTTCATTCCCTCAGACGAACACATATATAAATTTCAGCCTTACATAAAAAAGTTAATTTTTGTTCGTATTTTAGACCCTTTTCGAGTCGCCTGGCAGGTACTTGTGCTCGTCGAAATCGCCTGTCAATTTTTTTTTGAACTTCACAATGAAGGAACAAAATCGTATGAAAGATTCAAGCTTACAGGAACAAGTTTATTTTTTTTATTTTTTTAACACTTTCAAAGATATAGATCTTGGTGACGTGCAGGGGTGAGGGTGCCAGGCGATTATTTTCGTCCTCAGCCTGCTAGGAACTATCGCTATAAAAATTTCTAGCCTTACAGACAAACCGTTAGTCAAAGGTTCACTAGCTCTTGGACTAATAGGATGGTTTATCGTGATAATTTAATTTTGTAATCATGTTATAGACATTCTTCTATGGTGAAGTCAATTTCCGGTATTTGGTAAGTTCTTCGGTAGTCCTCAAATTCCTCGAATTGTAGATCAATAGAATGATCGTCCCGATTATACATTCTACTAAGTGCATCAGCGTTCCCATGAAGTCATAATCCGCCAAGATTATTGCTTATCTGGCTAACCTTGACCTGTGATCCTTTAAGCTTAGCAACCATTCGAGTGGTCTATGATTCAAAAGAACAGTATACAGGGTGTTTCCTTAACATGCGGCAAAAATTCAGGGGCTGTTCCTTGGACTATTCTAAGAATATTTTGTCCTTTGATGATTTTTGAAAAACCTCTTTGTTTCGAAGATACAGGGCAAACAAAATTTTAGATAATAACATTTCATTATGAAAAATTACATGAAAATTTAAACTTAACCTACAAAAACTGTTGAAAATGACCACCTCCAGCCAGCATACAAGCATCCAATCTTCTCCTCATTGACTGCCGAACCCTTTCAAAAACACCAGGATCATTTCTTATTAAGTTACACCTAGCAATGATCCGATTTCGCAAGTCTTCCACATTTTCTACTGGAGTGGTATAAACTAATGATTTTAGATGGCCCCATAGGAAATAATCTAAGGGGTTTAAGTCCGGGGAACGAGCAGGCCATAAATGAGGTCCACCTCTTCCAATCCAGCGATCTCTTTCATGTAATTTTTCATAATAAAATGTTATTATCTAAAATTTTTTTTGCCCTGTATCTTCGAAACAAAGAGGTTTTTCAAAAATCATCAAAGGACAAAATATTCTTAGAATAGTCCAAGGAACAGCGCCCTGAATTTTTGCCGCATGTTAAGGAAACACCCTGTATATCTTTCCATATAGATAACACCGAAAGGTTTGTATCCTAAAGACTACCCTCAACAGTTTTTTTTCGGTGGCAGAATAATTCGACTTTGCTTTCTTAAAGTTTCTACTAGCGTAGGCTATGGGACGGTGTTACCCATCCCTGACCTGACTCAACACTCCTCCAAATCCCAATCCTGATGCGCCAGTAGCCATGACGAAAGGCTGTTTAAAATCCGGATAAATAAGTACCATATCCGAGGTCAAGATCTTTTTCAGCTATGCTATTGTATTCATGACGTTAGCTGTGATTGTGAATTTAACGTCCTTCTTTGTCAAATTTGATAGAGGCGTAATTCGTTCTGCAGCATTTGGAATGAATCTTCTATACCGATTAACCAATCCTAGAAACGGCCGTACCCCCTAACATTCTTCGGAAGGGGAAAATTTTGAATAGATTCGATTTTTCTGGATTCGTACCCTTTGCTGGGTAATTATGTTCCGTAAATATTTAATTTTTTAAGCATATAAATACATTTCTGGGTGATCAGGTGCCCTAAATATTTAACTTCTTTAAGCATGAAATTACATTCCTGTATCTTTTAAAATAAGAATATCTCAAAAGACGTTTTCTGCTTTCTTCACTGGGTTGTAAATCCAATGAAGTAGCAGTGCAGAATTCAGTAGTTTGTAAGGATACTGAATTTAGGGTTGGTTAATTGTAGAGGGTCGTAAATCCACTACAATGAGAATCAAACACACGGTGGTGTTTTTCAAGTATTTATTTGGAGTACAGAGTTATGGTGAACTTGAAGCTGAACTTGAATTCGAACTTGTTGTTGAGAGAATAATTGTCGGTATATAAAGAAAAAAATATTTGCTGACAAAGATTTTTCATCATCGTCGTATGACTAGTAGTAGTAGCTGCAATTCGCTACTACGAGGTCATGACGAAATGATGATTGATGAAGAAGAAACTAGGTCGTCTGTGGAAATTCCGTGTTAGTGGGTCATACATGTTTTGTTCAATTAAACAATGTGTATCGATCTTTATAACGTTTTTGAAAGGATATAAGGTTAATCAGATCGTTGAGACCTTGTTGTCTCAAGTATGAAAAATATACAGTATGTTCTTATTGATATATACTACACCTTCACTCTTTTTTTTAACTTATCTATAGCCCAATACCTATATTTACACACATATATACATATATACACATGAACGTATCATAATTCATAATCTCAATGGATCTTACATCTTCAGAGCTTAGTACGTTATTTTCTCAATTTAATTTTTACCTTAGTCTCTTAATTCTAATCACTGATTATTTATTATTAGTCTTTATGAGAAATACGGTTTCATTCTGTTCTTGTGAACTTCTTTGAGTTTGCTTTCCGTTTTCACAATAAGGTTCGGGTTTCGCACTTCCACTATTTTGTAAGGACCTTTCAATATAGGGTCGAGTTTATTGTTAATGTTCTTATTATTCAAGGATAACTTACTTACTTGGTCTCAACTCTAAAATTGGATTAATATCAGATGAATATACTCACCACCATATATGTATATATCAATGTATAGAAAAATGTTTTTTTTTTTTACCACAGACAAGTGCTTGGCACTTTTGTGGTCTTAAATGTTTGTTAACGAAAATTCTTCAATCAATTTATATTTCGTATTTGTATTTAAACATGTTATTTAATAAACTTCATATGGTTTATTTCATTACATTGTCTAACAAAACTATCTCTTCTTTTCAATTTTGCCTTTACCAGGTTTTCTCTATCATCTTTCCATGCCGTTTGCAATCTATATTCTGGTTCAAGAGGATAGTTTTCAAAATTGATAATTAGATCTACTTGGCTTTTGAATTTTGAGGAAATATACTAGGTTTTCCAAAAACCAATTTATAGGGACTATAGCGAGTTGAAGACTTCACGTTATTTTTATATGAAAAGCATTAACCCTGCGTGGGGCGCGGTCTAGGATTCGCAAAATCGGGTGCGGTGAGCCTGACAGGCTCTCATGAAATTTATTCAATTTAAATGTATTGAAACTATATATTCAACTGAAACGTAATTCACCGAGCTCCTGAAAGATGTAAGAAGTGAGGAAATATAATAAAAACAAAATTTTCGTCTTCAATTATTTATTGCAATAGTAAATCTTATTGTATTTCAGTTGTGAGTAAGTGAAACTTAATTTTGCAGTTAACTGAAAAAAAACACATAAAAATTAGAAAAAAAATTTAAAAAACTGCATGGATATATATTTCGACAGATTGTTGAGTCAAATCACTCAGAATCGTCGTCCATTAGTTCCGTGGCAGGTATGCACGAGCTCGCTGAAAAGCATGATGTACAATACGATTTTGCGTGACTGAGGCATATGTCTCTGTGGCATTTTTTACAAGAGTAATTCGACAGTCGTCGTTTACCTGTTTTCACCGTGCAGTCGCAACATCTAGATCTTTTGCGGGCAACTGGGGGTGATTTTGGACGATCAACATCATCAGGTAAGAATCTCTTCAGACGAAATTTCAAGGAGGTGTGAAATCCAGAGGACTGTTGGCTTCTTCGCTGAAGTTCTTGGAGACACAGTTCATTTGACAATGCTTTGAGGAAACTTCTTCTGGGCATTGACTCAAGTTTATTTACAAGGTGAATCACAAGGGAATTGATTCCTCCAAGATTCAAGATGGTGTAGAAAATTACTATCGGCCAGCGTTGCGTATTTCTCTGCACGCTGTATGTGGCATACATTTGGTCAGCAGTGTCAACACCACTTTTGTGAGCATTGTAATAAGCGATGGACTCAGGTTTTGCCTGTACTCCAGTATTTTCATCAATGGCTTTGAATGAACAAGGTAGAGAACGCGAAATAAAAATTGGGCGCAGTGAGCCTGATAAGCTCACAAGAAAGATAGGCCCACGCCAATATTTTCCTTATATAATGCTACATGGACATAATAGCCTTATTCAGAGAGGTTCATGATGTGGTAAACCATGGGAATTATTGAACTTTCAGTTCACATAGTTGAAAAGGAGCAAATACAATGTTGCTCACGGGATTTTCAGAGAGCTGATACCCGATCCTCAATGACCTAGACGTCTGGAGATAAACGAATAATTTCCTGTCGGAGTCTCTGAAATGAAATATCCTCCAGACGTTTTATCGGTTATTGTAAATATTCGTATGACCTGGGCTCTACTTTGGGACCTCAGCAGAAAAATCGTGAGAAGGAAAATCTCTGCTGAATCGCAAAATTGAGTATTTAATCATTGTCAAGACACGCCTAATTTAGAGGAGAGAAAATTTTTGATACCTGATTGGTGTTACTCAAAAATGTTAGGTGAGGGGGAACCACCCACCAGAGGGGGAAGCAGATTAGTTTCCAAAGGGAAAAGTCAGTAGACCTGGGGACGACGGTTCCGTGAGGTTTTTCAGGTTGCTCCGCGGAAGATCGGAAAAGTGCATCTAGGGACTCCGTCGCGAAAGATATCCTTAGATTACTCGGAAGACGTCGGGAATCGGTAAAGTTCAAGTTTTGATACTTGGGGAATATTAGGTCGTTTCGAAGGGTGAAACGGTTTGAGTAGGTACGTTAAGGGAACAAGGTACAGGTTTATTTCGTAGTTGACGGAAATACTAGGTAGCTTCGAGAAGGGGAAATCGAAGTAGTAGTTGTTTGAAAAAAAAAAGGAATCTTACGTTTTATTCAGTTAGGATATTCGAGTTGGGAAACGCGATCGGGAATTAGGTTAAAGTTTCGCAAAGACGGGAGTGAACATTTTGCGAGTGATTTATTTCAGGAACCTTGGATTATATACCAGCGCGGGAGAAAAAAAGGTCAGAATTTTCTAATTTTATTTGATGAGAATAGTCCAAAAGTCTTGCCATCTGCCATCTCCTATCAGCTCACTGTGTAATTTCTTAGTAATATGTTATGTTGAAATCTGGGTAATTAAGTACTTTAGAGTATAGGAAATCTTATAGTTTTTTTTTTTTTTTGGAAAATTTTACTTATCTAGTCTGAGGTGCAGACATAGGAATTAAATTGATACTTCAGTAAATTTTGTAGGTATTTTGGGGAAAATAGATATCTTTGTTATGTTATTTCAGTGGTTTTAATTATTCCTAATACTCAGAATTCTCTCTAAGAAGAAAAATAACACCAAGACCTTCTCGATTCTGCAGAAGGCCGAACCCATCCTCTGGATGGAGAGAGCCCAAATTTTGTTGTTAGGTTGACAATGAAGCCGCTCTCATTCGTCAACCCTCTTAATATCTAGACCATCCCTTGTGAACAAAGTCACTTTTATACTAAAAGGACAAATGATCGTATAGGGGTGCGTATTACAATGATGCTTTCAAAAAACGTTTTTTAACAGAAAAAAATCATAAAAACTTACCTCCGTTTAGTAACGAATACGGGCGCGGTGAGCCTGTCAGATCAGATGGTGAATTGCTCGTCCTCTTGATGACCGATAAGGTACTGACACGGGGTCTGGAATCATCTCGAAAAGTTAGATGACTACTGGGAAGGAGGGTGCGCTACCTGCCTACCGCCCGAAGAAACATGATAAAAACCGAAGCCTGAGCCTGTCAGATCAGCCGCGCCCTACGCAGGGTTAATATGGAAGCCAATTACTCCAGTTGTAACATTCTCTTTCGCTGTGTGCATACAGAGGATAGTTCCTAAGTGTTTATGCGAATTTTCAAGCTCACCTAGTGTTTCGTGGTGATAAGCTGTTGCTGTTGGATTGAAACGTTTAATTTTGAGCAAATCACACGATTCACTAAATATTCTTGAAAAGAATTCTGTGCCTTGGTCTGTAACAACTTCAGAAGATATACCGTACCCCAAAATAAATTTTGAATGAAAGATTTCGAAACTGTTTCTGCTTCTTCGTTTGGAAGTGGGAAACATTCTAGGAATTCGGTTAAGTCACATCGAATTGTGAGTATATATTTATTATTTTCAATGTCAGTGCGTAATGGACCTACAAGATCTAGAAAAATTATCTGAAAGGCAGACGAAGCTGTGGTAGTGATTGTCAAAGGTTCCTTTTTAGGTAAGGAATGTTTATGACGTTGGCAATCATCACACTTCTTTACAAATTTTTAAACATCAGATCTCAATCCATTCCAAAAATACTCCTTTTTGATATTGTTCAACATGCGCTCGATGCCTGCATGTCCACCGGTTGGAAGCATGTGAAAATCGTTCAGAATTATATGCCTTAATTCTCTGTCTTCGATTCGCGTTACATCTCTTATTATATTAATTCTCAAGTATGTTCCTAGAATCTAGAATATCTTTCCCATAATTTGTCCACATATTCAGAAATTTTTCGTTACTAGTTAGCTTTATGAGGTATAATTCTGATATATTATTTTCTGCGCATAATTTTTCCAGTTTCCTCAACGATATACCTAAGTCGAACTTTGATCGGATTTCTTGGTTAATAAAAATAATTTGTGAATTCACATCATATATTTAATAATCATTGTATTCCTCTGACTGTTGATTTTTCAAATTTCGAAATTCTGTTTCTGGAAGTGGCCTTAACTCGAAACTTTTTGTTGGATGTTTTAAAACTTCGACAACAACAGCCATCGGAGGCATTCGTCTCAAGTTGTTAAGAACCTACTTCATTTTTAGTTCGGGATCTCGTCATGACGCTTATGTTTTCAACTATCCCGTTTGTCATTTCTTTGAGTTCTTCTGAATCTATTTTAATACGAGATGTGGCATCTGCTGTCACGTTTTCTGAACCTTTCACATAATGAACCGTAGAGTCGAATTCTTCTTAAATCAAACGGAATTTGGTTAATCTACTGGATGGGTAGTTCATATTGAACATGTAAATCAGTGGTCGATAATCGGTAAAGATTTTAAATTTCCGTCCATATAAATAAGGTCCGAAATGTTTGACTGACTAAACTATTGGTAAAAGTTTTCTTTCAATTGTTCAATAGTTCTTTTCTGCAGGATTGAAACTACGTGAAGCAAAGGCTATAGAATGGACATTAGAATTTGATAAAACTGAACCTAACGCAAATCCACTAGCATCTGTTCCGAAAATAAATTCGTTATTCTTTGAAAAATCTGGATATTGAAGAAAAGGTGCTGTCACCTATTCTCCGTCCATTGAAAAGCTTTTCCTTTGCGTGACGAGTTATTCAAAGGTTAAGCAATTGCTGCAAAATTTTGAATGAATTTCCTTTAGTAATAAGCTAATGCAACTGAACGTTTTTCTTCCTCGGAGCTTTTAGGTATAGGATGTCGTGAGATAGCATCAATTTTTTGTGGATCTGGCGAAATGCCTTTATCCGAAATGATATGGCCAAGATACAACATTTCCTTCTTCAAGAATTCACATTTACTAGAATTCAATTTCAAATTAACTTCTCTCAGGCTTCGTAATACTTTCACTAAATTCTGATTGTGATTCTGCAAGTAATGTCAAAAGACTATTAAATTATCTAAATAAATAAAACATGAATCGTAAGTCAAACCTGACATAGCTATTGTCATAAGCCTTGAAAATTAGCTGTGGCTCATTTTTAATCCCACATAAACAGGTTGAGCTTCTGGTTTGAGTGTAATTTTTTGTCGGTATAAATTAGTAACCGTTAAAGGATCACCGACTACATGAAACTTATCTGCTACGGAATTTTGATCTGTAGAAGAGTTTGTGCTATTCTCCGCGAAGTACGCTCTGCGTTAAGTCGTATTCACGTTGTTAATGTTTTTGGCGTGGTTGATGAATCGTTGACCGCGACCTTGCACTTGATTCTTTTTTGCTGAATTGAAGTTTCGTTTGTTCGAATTCTCTTGGCGGTCATGATCTTGCTTTGAATGATTATAATTGCCTTCACGATAGGAATTATTTCGATAGGACTTTTTCATGTGAAATACCTTATCTTCTTTAGCTGATGCTACCGCATCCTCAAGATTGTTAAAATTCCTTGCCTTAATAATAGTTCTAATTTCCGTATTTCGTAATCCATTGGCGAATGTACTTAGAGCAATATTTTCATTGACATTGACTAAAACAGGTAATGCTTCTGGTGCATTTTCTACTTGAGCGATTGTTAAATCCAAGGACAATTGTTCAACAAGTTTAGCAACATCTTCTATTGATTTGTTTTCTTGTTTTGAATTAATTATGGAGTTGAGTTGATAATGCTCCTGGTGATTTTTTAGTTGAAAGGGTTCTTTTCATTTCCACTACAAATCAACTTTCTGATACTCTCGCTTCAATCTTGATTTTGCGTTCGTAGTTAATTTAATTTTGGGAATATAATTAATTAGAGATTTTTTACCGTGATCATCCACCATATCTTTATATAATTCTATGGCATCAATCAACTGCAGAACCGATTCTTCTGCGTTTGTTATAGATGACAAAAAAGAGGATGCTTTCCTCAAATCAAATTTTTCGGCCATTGTTAATTTTTCCAATTGACTTTTATTTTCAATTAATTCAAATCTTGCTTGAAGCAATATCCTAGATTCTGACAGTGAACTTTCTATGATTGTTTGAAGAGGACTAAATGCTTCGAGAAAACTTGGTTCCGGTTTGACATATTCATTCAGCTTTTTGAATTTATATTCTAACGTAACTAATTCATTAAGAAACTTATTAACTCTATCGGCCGTTCCTGACGTTCCCGCTATTCTTTTTTGATATTATCGAGACATTATTGGGACACAGCATTTAATTCCGCAAAAAGTACCTCACTTTCCATGGACAATCATAACAGGGGAAACAAAAAGAAAATTCTCGCGGTTTCACTTATTAAACCAAATCTTGGTGGCTTCTCCTGATCTCCAGCTGCACCTTCCTTTCTATCCTTTTTTAACCTTTCAGTATATGTACATCATTGCACCTATACATACCAGGCTGAATGAAATGATTCCCAACATTTTCGGTGTGGAAATACCCTTGGCTACATTCGTAGTTGCTGCACCATTCCCTGTTTGGGCAATGATGATGACTTCCTCCTGTTTTGACTGCCCTGATCCCATCTCGGCTTATTGGTGGTGCCAAATTATATATTGATGATGGAAACCATATTTACCTCTAACTGCATGGGACTGGCAGGATCGCCATGTGATGTACCCAGCTAGGGTTGGTTCGGTCAATCGTCACACAGCAGAGGAATGGTGAATTATACACTGGAGTCTCATCGAGGGTGTTTATTTTCTTAGGCCATGTTACACAGATACACAATGAATGAATCATTCAATCAATGACTTTGGTTCAACTCTTCTTGTTGTTTTGATAGAATGATATTATATATATTTTATATTTACATTGTTTACTGCTTCGAAACAATAGTAGGTATTGATAAATATACTGCCCATGCATATAAACAATGTGAATAGATTTTTATCACGTTTTTAGGATGATGTTAGGCTACTCAGACCGTTGAGGCCTTGTTGTCTTCAGTATGATAAATATTACAATATCCTTATGCTAAGTCTAGATGAGAAAAGTAAATTATGCATACTTGGCACAAATTTTTTTGCACGGAAGCTATTTCTTCCTTGTTCAATGATTTCATATTAATTGCATCTAATATTTTATCTACTATTTGTACAGATATTTCATTTCTACCATAATTTATAACATCGAAATTCGAAAAACTCTCAAGTTTTGGAAAAAAATTTTTCAACTTTATTTCTCTATCGTTCACATTTAACAATCTGATTGGAATTTTATTGTCTTTGGGCTTTGCGATCATTCCCGAGATTATAACACCGTTGCATATGTGTTTGTTCAGAATAACATATTCTTCTGTTCCATCAGTATGACAATGACAATATTGAACTATCTCACATCTAGGTTGTATGATAGTATAATGTTCAGCTTCGGATTTCAATGGTACAATAATTTCTCTGTCATTATTTTTTAGCTTTAAAATGAAATTTTCGTAATCAATAACTGCTTTGTTGTTTTTGAAAACATCTGATCCTAGTACACCTTGTATGCTTGAATCAAAAGATATTATAACTGATAATTTTGAGCGAATCTTGTATTTTCAAAAATGATTGAAATGTTTGCTGAGCCCATAGAAGATATGGCCCCGGCTATACCTTTAATTTTAATTTTTCTCCTCGTGTCTAAATATTCCCTTTCGCTAAATATTCGGGAAAGATAAAACTGATGATGGCTCCTGTATCCAGCAAAAAGTTTAATTAATTAATGTCATAAATCACTCTGACATAATTCAAAGCATTTAAATAGAAACTAACATGACTGTTGGTCACGAAAAAACACATCTGCTACGGGATTTTGATCTGTAGAAGAGTTTGTGCTATTGTACCCGTTGTCATTGTTTTTAGATTGACTGGTAACTCGTCGACCGTCGACCTGATTCGTTTTTGCTGAATTGAAATTTCGTTTGTTTGAATTCTCTCGGCGGTCGTTACCAAGATTTGAATGATTATAATTGCCTTTATGATTTTCGATTGGAATTTTTCATGGTTGGATGCTCTTCCTTAGCTGATGCTACCGCATCCTGAAGGTTGTTTAAATTTTTTGCCTTAATAATCGTTGGTTAAAATAGTACTTCTCTCTTTCTTCGACTCGCATGCTAAGAGAACCCAGTTTTGTGATGTTCTTGACCATTCCAGGGTTATCAATGTGTTGGCCCTCTAGAAATTTTGTAACTTCTCTGGTTTCGTGTTGTTTTATTTTGAAGTATTTTTGGTGTTGTAATCCACTGCAAGTAGTCCTCCGGAGACTTTGGATTTCAAAAATATGTTTTCGCTTTTCCTAAATGCAACGGGAATACCTTGATCATATCGTAGCTTTCTCTTCGAATAATGAAAATGAAGGTGATTATTCTTAGTTCGTTGGCATCATAGGAGAGTTTCATTATGCTAACAAGTTTAAGTAATGAGCCTGTCTGAAAGAATAGTTGTTTCAGCCCTATGAATCAATTCAGTCAGTTCATTTGGAGAAAGTAAATGCGAGATCCTGATCATGGCTTCTTTTATCATGTTTGTGAGTCTATCTGTTGACTTCTTTTAAATAATTTGCAGCTTACTGGTTATTCTGAATGATTTGTAGATTGATACTGTTTTCATCAACGTATACCATAATTGCACTTCGTTGATGATAACTATGCCCTCGTTAAATATCACTCATTTTTTCGTTCCTTTTTTGTTCCACTTGCTGGGCGTCTTTCATTGTGGATATCAATGTTTGGATATCACTTTTCCTGATGATTGGTAGCATAGCATATGATATAGTCTTTGTTTCGATATTGTTTTTTGGTCGTTCGTATCGTTATATACTTTGTTGTTTACGCTTTTTTTATGATTGGAGTGAATTTTCCTGGTAGCATCTTAATATTAGCCCAGGTAAGTCTTGCGTAGAGTAGTAATGTTCTTCGGTCAGAGATTTGTTTTTTTTTTATATTTCATCCTGAGAAAACCAACAGATCCCACTGCTGTCACCCTTTGTGATAATCACCTTGGGGTTATATCTACAGAACAGCAACTTTCCGTCGATCAAAGGATGGTACTAATGGGAGATTTGTAAAGTTATTAAAAAAAATACCATTTTTTGGAGGGAGAAACTGTGGATAAAGTGAATTATAGAATCTCGTGCGTTTGATCAAAAGTGTGGTTTGGGAAAACTAGTTCATGGCTCGTATTCGGCGATGAAAGGATTCTTCACGGATGTTCGTAGTGACTATGGATGGCTTTTTCTTTGGTGCTAGTGTGATGTACCCCGCTAGGGTTGGTTCGGTCAATCGTCATACAGCAGAGGAATGGTAAATTATACACTGGAGTCTCATCGATGGTGTTTATTTTCTTAGACCATGTTAAGATACACAATGAATGAATCATTCAATCAATGAGTTGAGTTATACTCTACTTTGTTTTGTTAGGAGGATATTATATATATTTACATTGTTTACTTTTTTTTAAACAATAGCAGGTATTTGATAACAATATTGACTATGGGTATAAACAATGTGTATACATCTTCATCACGTTTTTAGGATGATGTAAGGATACTCGGACCGTTGAGACCTTGTTATCTCGAGTATGATAAATATACAGGATCCTTCTATTGAGACATACTACACCTTCCCTCTTTGAGAGAAAAAATTTTTCTATGAAAGTATGAAAATTTTTCTTTGTTTTGGTGATAAGAATTGGTTGGGTTGTTTCTGTTATTGGATGAATTATTATTAATTGCTCGAGGGGGATAATTTCCACGTTGATTGAATTGCCTGGAACCGCGAAAGTTTTCTAGTACTGCGTTTGTTTCTAGTTGAATATTGAAATACTTGTTCAGAAGCACCGGCTCTATTAGAAATCTCTTCGTCTTTAGCTCCGCTAATAGCATCTTTTAACGAGGAATAGTTACGTGCTTTAATAATGGTTCTTAGATTCGGATCTCGTAATCCGTTTGCGAAAGCCGTTATTGCTAATTTCTCATTAATTTGGGGAAGACATTTCAGAGCATTTTTATCGCCGTCAGCTTGTGATATTGTAAGATTCAACATCATTTCTTCAATTTCTTGACCGAATTCATTTATGGATTTATGTTTCTGTCGTGCCGAGTGTAATGATGCAGAAAGTGCTGATGCAGATTTTTTTGATAATAAATGTTTAGAAATGTCGTTCAGAAGTCCTTGAACACTCTGATAATCAGGATTTAATCGAATTTTGGCTGCTTCGGTTAGTTTAGTTTTTAAAACAAACCTTATGAGGAGTTGCTTACCTGCATCGTTTAATAGAGATTCGTACAATTCGATTGCGTCTATCAATCGGCGAGTGCCATTTTCCGAACCATCCATGCTTGGATTTAAACTAGTTGCAGTTTTTAAATCAAAATTCTCACTCATTGTTGATATTTCTGTTGGAATACCTGTAATTTGACTTGAATTATTGCTACTAGAGCCGTTGGAATGATGTACCAAATTAGACAATTTCAACCTATTTTCTAAAGTAACAAATATATCAGTTTGAAGTCGTTCTATTTTAACAATCAAAAGCTGAAATTTTTCTTTAGCCTCTGGTTCTAAATATTTTTCATTGACCTCTTTACGAATTTTCTCAACACTTGTTTTTAAATCCTCTAACTTACTTAAATATCTTTCTGTTGTTCTAGAATCTTTCTCCTATCGTTATTATCTTTTTCTAAATTGGTATGAAATTTGGAAAATTCGTCATATAAAATTTTTAGACTTTCGAATTTGCTCATTCGAAGAACCTTAATTATACGAGTTTAGGATGTAGTAGGTACATAAATGGATTTAAATTAGACTTAGGTAAAATATAGCTAGCTTACATAACACTTGAACACTTTGTACTCACGCACTTTTTTCTTTGTTTTTTACCACACCTTTTTTTTTTTTTTAGATCAGTTCCTGGCTGCGTCTAATTTCTGTTCTAATCTTCTTCTGAATGCGTTTCATTATCCATTGAACCATCAGGTAAATGAATACTCCCAATGAAAGAACTATTGCGATGATGGAACAAACTTCACCCATTGAAAAATTTCCGCTGCCTACCTTCGTAGATTCTCCTCCAGAGTTGCCTGCTTGAGCTATTATTACTTCTTCTTTCGATTGTGATTTTCCCATTTTGGACTTTTATTTCTCTTCTTAATTTCCCTTGATTCGAAATGGCAGGATCGCCATGTAATAAACTGTGTTGTTTGATTAATTTTGACTTTTTGCTCTTATTGGGCATAGATGGAGAACCATCTCAGGAAAATAAAATTAGCCGTGTTACTTGTACTACGTCTATTTCTCGATTCATTGTTCTACAAGTAAAATCATTCACCTATGCTTTCGACCTACTTATTGACAATTTGGTGTATCATCAGTATGTGGATACACGGAAGACAATGGTGTGAAAAGGGGATTGGACTCTAAGGAGTTTCAATATTTTTGTTTGAACAATAACTAAGATTACGAGTCCATCACAGACTTATCTATAGCTTAATACCTATATTTACATACATATATACATAACATATCATAACCCTTAATCTCAATGGATCTTACATCTACAGGGATTAGTACATTATTTTCTTAATCTAATTATTTACATCAGTCTCTTAATTCTAATCACCGATTAGTTAGTATTAGTCTTTATAAGAAATACGGTTTCACTCTGTTCTTGTGAACTTCTTCGTGTTTGTTCTTGTCCGTTTTCACAATAATGTTTGGGTTTCGCACTTCCACTATTTCGTAAGGACCGTTAAATAAGGGGTCAAGATTATTGTCAATGAAGTTTATTGTCAATGTTCTTTTCTTCTTCAAGAGTACCTTATTTTCTACTTCATAGTTCATCTCATTGCATTGTCTGTCGAAACTTTGTTTTCTTTTTAATTTTACCTTTACCAGGTTTTCTCCTGCATCTCTCCAAGCCGTTTGTAACCTATATTTTAGTTCAAGAGGATAGTTGTCAAAATTGTATATTGGATCTACTCGGCTTTTTAAATTTTGTGGAAATCTACTAGGATTTCCAAAAACTAATTTGTAAGGACTATAGCGAGTTGAAGAGTTCACGGTATTGTTATATGAAAAACACTAATACGGAACCCAATTACTCTAGTTGTTACTTTCCTTAGCTGTGTGTATGCGAAGGAAAGTGCTTATGCGAATTTTCAAGCGCACCTAGTGTTTCGTGGTGATAATCTGTTGAATTGAAACGTTTAATTTGGGCAAATCACATGATTCACTAAATATTCTTGATAAGAATTCTGTGCCTTGGTCTGTAACAACTTCAGAAGATATATCATACCTTAAAACAAAGTTTTGAATAAAAGACTTTGAAACTGTTTCCGCTTCTTTGTTCGGAAGTCGTTAACACTCTACGATTTTGGTTAAGTCACATTGAATTGTGAGTATATTTTCATTTTTTTTTATGTCAGTGGGTAATGGATCTACAAGATCTAAAAAAAATTTCTGAAAAGCAGACGAAGCTGTGGTAGTGATTGTCAAAGGTTCTTTTTTAGGTAAGAAATGTTTATGACGTTGGCAATCATCACACTTCTCTACAAATTTTTCAACATCAGATCCCAATCCATTCCAAAAATACTCCTTTTTGATATTGTTCAACATGCGCTCGATGCCTGCATGTCCACCGGTTGGAAGCATGTAAAAATCGTTCAGAATTATTTGCCTCAGTTCTCTGTCTTCGATTCACGTTACATCTCTGATTATATTAATTTTCAAGGATGTTCCTAGAATTTCTTTCTCATAATTTGTCAACATATTCAAAAAATATTCGTTACTAGCTAGCTTCATGAGGTGCAATTCTGATATATTATTTTCTGCGCATAATTTTTTCAATTTCCTCAACGATATACCTAAGTCGAACGCTGATCGGATTTCCTGGTTAATGAAAATAATTTGTGAATTCACATTATATATTAAATAATCATTGTATTCCTCTGAATGTTGATTTTTCAAATTACGAAATTCTGTTTCTGGAAGTGGTCTCAACTCAACACTTTTGCTTGGACGTTTGAAAACTTCGACAACAACAGGGTCTTGAGACCTTGTTGTCTCAAGTATGATAAATATAAATATCCTATTGATACATACTACACTGGCGTTAGCTTCGAAATCTCCCTCTCGGATCCTGTTGGTGGCTCTGGAGGTTTGAAGTTATAGTCAAGCTCAAGCATTCAACAGTTTTTTCAGATTTCAGTTATGTTTCCTCTGAATAAAAATTTGTTGGGGTTGATTCACAACGTTACTTTATGTTTAAATGTAATGGGTTCTTGAAGACATAAGAGTTGGGCCTTGCTTGTGATTTATGTGTTGAATGAATATTTGAATATTTATTTTCATAACTACAAACTATACATCTTATAATCAGAGTGACATCACGACCAACGTAAATAATCAATCAATGAGGACAGTCAACTATCTTAAAACAAGGTTACAAAAACTGCAATACAGCTGATGTATTGTTCTGCCTGGCCTTTAATATGTTAGTCAACAATCTAGATACATGACTATCAAATGTATTGTTGCATTTATTCTACTTATGATTAGGAAATAGCAACTTTTGTTTGATGATCCGATTAAGACGGTTGAAAGTGTAGTAACTTGGTCATTACTGAGGGTTGCAGAATAAGAATACATTCCTCTATAACTATTTATTAGTCTACATCCCACTGACCACTAACTATATCAATTCACGATTGATTACCCTCTTCTTTTTGTATCCGTGTCACCTATTACCTATTACGATATATATTTTTGAACAATGGGAAAGATGCTGCATCCGCAATATTGGTAATCGTTTATTTAATATTTCAACATACACTACACTGGGAAAGGAAAATAAAATACGATATAGCAAGGAGTAGGTAGCTGGTGATTTATCGAATCAAACGCTTAAAAGCTTTCGAGTAGTCCAGAAATATAAGAATAGTGAATTTTCCCCATCAAGAAACTTGACTACTTTATCAGAATTTTTTTGAGGCAGAAATTAACTATATGGGTCAAATCAGGCAAAATAAAAGGGCTTCAAAGCCAAGTTGTTTCCATATTCACACCGTCATGGCCTTAGATTTTTTTCCAATTATTTTAAAGATCTCACTTTCTTTCACCTAGTAAAAAGAGAACTACGACACTGACCACTACACTACACCTAGGCGCTGTTGATTGAGGCCAACATCTGGCTTCTCGTCACTTCTCTCCTGATCTTCTTTTCCAATCTCTTTCTGAATATTTTGGAAATGTACGAGCAGGCTACTGCTATACCAGGATGAAGATTATAAGATCGCACACCTCTCGCGTAGAAATGTTGACTTGTTCATTGGTTTGGCCGCGACTATTACCTGCCTGAGCAATTATAATCTCTTTTTTTTCCGGCTTTGATTAGCTGAATCCCATTTTCCCTTTTCTTCTTATTTACACTCACACTCCATTTCAGTAGCGAATTTAGATATTTCTCTACCATTCTGTTTAATAGCGAATAATTGTGCTTGAACAAACTGAGAGTTTTCAGTTTTCATTCCGCTCCTCAGTTCATTAATTATTTCAAGTGAGGAACCTTGCTGTGTTATAAGGTCTCTAGCTTTCACGAAAACAATCGCAATATCTTCGTTTCTGTTCGAATTCAATAGTGATAGAGAAAGTGCATCAATTAATGATTGCAATCTATCTGGATTCTGATGATTAAATTTTGCTTGTGAAGTTGTCTTAATTTTGTTGGATATTTCTAAAAACTCCAATTCTTAAATGTTCTTGTCAATATGTTCAGTGCATGAACTGGGAACTTTAATGTCCACATCTAGAACTGGAAATAATCTGACTACCCTATTTCCTTCTCCGGGAAAAGCATTTTTCAGAATGTATATTTGATTTTCATCAAATTCATGCGAGTAAAAAGCAAGATTTATTATATATTCGTTATAATGAATCATTAAATTATTTATTCAGTTGAAGTCATCGCCATGATTCTGTCTTCTACTTCGACTCAAGACTTCTAATGATAATGTACTGACTTTTCTTTCATAAAAAACTGGAATTTTATATTCAACATCAACTATCGTTTGGAAGGAATGCTTTACTGATTTTCTACCAGAATAATCCAATGGTTCGCAAAAATCAGCTCGTTTTTTTGTGAATGGATAGAGAAGAATTACCAAATACATAGTACCAAATTCAATTATTGTAGTCTAAATGAATTGATTTTGGGGCTTTCTTCCTCAAAACTTTTTCTTAATGATTTAATATATTTGTTAACATTACTCCGAAGTTTTGAAAATGAATTTTTTAGAATATATCTTCATGAAAATCCTAATTATCATTATAAAATAATCAGAAAAAAGAGGAAATAAGAATACTGCATATTCATTCATTCGCTCTTTTTTCTCTCAAACTTAGCTCAGCTCAACCCGCAGAACAGAAACTCACTCATATTTCATCTTATGTGCACACTTTTGATATTTCATAATTTTTTCTCAATTTCAATCTGTTAATACCATTTACAAGCTCAGTTTCAGCACATTATCTAGAGAAATATTGTCGTTTTTAATTTCCCTTTTTCTTTTAAAAATAATCCTGAATTATCTTTGCTCACTTGAAGGGATTCTCAATGAACCCAAAATATCTTAACTCTCATAAATTTTTGCGTTGATTATAAAGTATCTTCCTGTTTGTTCTCAAAGTCATTATTTCGAGAAATAAGTCATTGAATGTTTTGTGGCAAAAATTTTGGAATATTGTCGGATGATTCTACGAGGTCTTCAATGCTAAAACGAGATAACACATCAGCTACAACTTTTTCTCTCGCTGACAAAAACTAAATACATATCGAAATCGTATGACTCGAGATTAAGGCGCTTTCGAAATAACTTTGAAGATGGATCCTTGAGGGAGAATGAATATGGTATTGGACAAAATAATTACCGATGGTGTCGCTGCATTCGCCGATCAGCTGTTTATCGAAACGAGTATTGTTTCGTGTTTACATTAGATTTCTATTTGTATTTATTGGATTTTTTAGTTTGAACGTTTATTGGCTATCAATAATCGAAGTTGTTTCCTTGATTGTGGATCCTGTGTGTGTTATATTGTAAGTGCAAGTATAGGTAATATAGTGCTTTTTGTTATATTTTATGAAAATATTGAGGTGAGCACTATTCAATTCTGAATGCTTTTCAGTCCATCTGGCAAGATGTTTACCAAAGGTTCCTCTAATTATAGGAAATTTTCCAATATTTCCAAGCTCACAGATGCTGGGTAGAGGGTGAGCAAGTGTTGCAATGCAATCATTTGATTTTATGTGGGAAAAAATTATTTCAAAACATTGGAATTCTACAAGGACAACCCCATCATATTGAGGAAATGATGTCTTATAAAATGATGGTGTGAAGGTTGACAAGATTATATACAGATACTAAGCATTGTCTGGAATTTGCAAGCATATTTTAGCCCTGCTACTCTACAAGGTTGTACGTACTACAAAATATTTTGACAATTCTACTGATTGTGAAGGTAAAATTGTAATGTAAATGAACATCAGCATGAACAATATATTCATTTAATAGAAGCTACTAATTTTTTTTCTTTTTAGGAAGGGAAAAAATCTATGAATAGAAAATGGGTGATAAATTTTGAATAAAAATGGACATTTTTCAGAGAACCGTATGTATGCAGAACATGACGTGATCCTCGATTAATCATGTTGAAGAATTCATAACGCTAGATTTTAATGTATTATTCATTTATTGCATCTCACTTGTGTCTTAGGCTGCAGTTATAATAAAATAAAACAATTCAACTCATCTATCGATTGATTGCACCTTTTTCCGTTGCTAAATGAACGTCAATATTATCAAGCTATTTTTAATATTATTATTAAATTGATACATATGCCGTTCTTCCATTGACTGACGGACCCCTTCAATCCAGGATCGACGTGGCATTTGAACGAGGAGGATGCCCAAGACAGAAGGAGATGGCGTTTAGGCGTGGGAATGCAGATTTAATCTGTTTAAAACCCGATATATATATATATATATATATATATATATATATATTAAATTGATACATATATGTATGATATATTGTTTGAAATTGCCAATTCTCGGAATTTATTTGAAATTCCACATGTAGATTTGATCACTGCTGAACATAAGTTCAATTTTGCAACCATCGAGAGAATCACTTAAACTCACAAGATCCCTAGTTTTATTGCACATTATCATATGGATTGAATTCAGCACTTTCAACTAGGCTTCTTGAATTGTTGAAACTTCTATATATTCAAAAATATATAGTATATATATATATATATATAGTAGACTCAAAGTAATTCAATTTGATAGGAATGAAAATTATTGTACAAGAACGATATGAACAAAAATTTAAAATGACTTGACTTGAACTGCTTTTTTTGGTAGGTTTAGTGAAGGTACAGCTTTCTTCTCCAGTAACAGAAATGTTTTCATAGTGAGAGTTTCTGAAATAATTCAAAACATATGAAGCATTGTTTTCAATATACATCAGTTTCCACTCTTGCTTGTTTTCATTTCACAATCTTCAGGTCGGAAATGCTGTAAGCATACTCTAATATGTTCAGATACAGGTTTTTCCATTATCAAAAAATGCTCCCAGGATTTACATCTATTAATTTCCTCTACGATTTCTAGTTTATTGGTAAAGTAAACATTTTGATTTTCACCACGAAAATGGGCTCCAGGATTCCTAGATTTTTTAGAATTACATCCATAAACACAATAATTAGTGTTTTTCACGGTTTTTTTCTCAGGCATATCTTTTTATCACAATTGAAACGTAAAAATAAACAAATAAACCCAGCTTTCACGTACTAACTGTCAAAACGATACTCGTTTCGGGCTTAGTTCCAGCTAACGCCGGCGGTGTCGCATAGAGTTGTGTTTTGCTCTATATGGTATAAAACTGACTATGATCTGACTTGGCTAGAAATTTATTACCGTACAAGTATGATTTGAAGTATTTGATTTCCAAATATACAGCGGACAATTCTTCATCAACAGTTGATTTATTCGATTCACGATCGTTTCAATCGACTATCCAACTAGTCCATTTCAGTAGCGAATTTAGATATTTCTCTACCATTCTGTTTAATCGGAAATTATTGTGCTTCTACAAACTCAGAGTTTCCTGTTTTATTTTGCTCCACAATTTATTAATTATCCCAAGTGAGGAATCTCACTCTGTGATAGGATCTCTCGCTTTTGCTTTCCCGATCAATCTCGTTTTCACAAAAACAATCGCATTATCTTCGTTTCCGATCGAATTCAATATAGTAATAAAGAAAGTGCATCAATAAATGATAGCCGTCTATCAGGTGACCAATCAAATTCTGAAGGTAAAATTTTGCTTTCGAAGTTGAAGAATACCATGTTGTCTGAATTTTGTTGGATATCTATTTAAGGAATCTCCAACAACTCCAATTCTAATATTCTTGTCAATATATTCAGTGCATGAACTAGGAACTTCAAAATGTCTTACTTCGGAAAATGAGTTTTCAAGATGTAATATTTGATTTTTATCTAATTAGTGCCAGTGAAGTTATCATGAACAATTAAATTATTTATAACCACCCCTCTAATGGCAATCGCTTTTGGAATATCTTTTTTCATAGCCCTACACACTACGGAATCATAGATATTTTCAAGGAATACCTTGGCCTCATTCCAAATAGTGAAAATATAGAACGATAATCAAAGTTCTTGCGAAAATTCTCACTCGTCAGTTATCGCGAAATCTAAATAAAATTGTCCCAATTCATACAAGAAACAATAACAATTTTACATTTGTTTACCTGTAACGCTTATGCCAATTCAAGACACCGATTCCAATTAGACAACGTGAACCCACTACAAAATAACTTGAACTATATTCATTCCATATTAGCATTCATAAAAGAAATCAACTTTTTCGGGAAAATATAGAGCAGAAATATTGAATGATGGATTGTGATGATGATAATGGCTGAATGACCGTAGTAGTCGATGCCATAAACACAAAAAAAAAAAATAACAATTTTACCTAACCACTCATCCAATTGTTTCTGGTCCGCATAAAAGTCTTACAACATACCAGACCGCAATAGGAATTTATAATAAAGCATTATTCTAATGCTGTTAGGCACTTTTAATTCTGGTTCTTCTACAATGAAATTCGAGTTCACCACACCTGAACTCGACATATTTTCTCGGTCGTAAATTGGTTTGATATTATTTCTGCTTGTCCTTCGTAGAGTAAACTAAGCGATTCTTCGCATGTCGTTAGTGGTTCATTTTCCCAAGTTACTTCTCCCCATGTAGTATCAAAGCAGTAACCTTTTAGGTAAGGGCACATAACGCCCCTAAGTAGACTTATTTCGTTTTCGTCGATCTTTACTCGAGCCTCGTAATCTGACACTCGGATTTTTACAGCAGCCACGATGGTGATGTTATAATAGAGCCCTTTCATATGAGCATTGTCCTTTTCGAATGAAAAGTGACTTTGTTCATAAGGGATTGTCTAGATGTTAAGGGGGCTGACGAATGAGAGCGGCTTCATGTCAACCCAATAAACAAAATTTGAGTGGGTACGGCCTTCTGCAGAAATGAGAAGATCTTAGTGTTATTTTTCTTTCAGAGAGTTCTCAGCTTTAGGGATAATTGAAACTATTGAAATAACTTAACAAAAAAAATCTATTTTCCAAAATACCTACAAAATATACTGAGGTAACAAAGTAATCCTTACGTCTGTACCTCAGATTGTATGAGAAAATTTAACGAAGAAAATGGAAGTTTCCCTGTTCCCTGGGTTACTTAATTACAAAAAATCCAAAATAACCTAACACTAAGGAAATGTAAGTTGAGAGCAGATAGGAGATGAGAGATGACAAGACTTTTGGACTTGACTATTCTCATCAAATAAAATTGAAAAATTCTGACCTTGATTTCTTTCTAATAATTCGGCTTTACTCCACTGTTATCCACGAAACGATTCCTCTTTGATCAACTTCCGTGCACCGTCTTCCCTACACGCACTTCCGTTTCGGTTTCGTGGTTTACCGACGAATACGTGACTTTACAATACAAAATCTACAAGTCTCCGCTTGAGACTTAAAACTGAATGTGAAATTTTCTATTTCACTCCCAAAAATAAACCGCGAGCCGAACTCCGCGAGTACGTCGATGAACCCCTTTTGGTCCTTTTCCCAAACGGTACTGATTATCCCTTGACGATAAAAATTAACTATTCCTCTACTTGTGGGTATTTCTTTCCCCCTTCAAAAGTTGACATTCCCAATAAGATTCCTTTTTTAAAGGTTCTTCCTCTTTGTGGGAGGATAAAAAAAATGATGCCAGTTGGCCGTTTTCAAGTCCCACGGTTCTAGATACCCTTTTTGACCCATAATCATAAATAATACCTTCTTATGTTTTTCTTAAGTGTGGAAGTGTTAGTTTTCATGACTTTGGGGATCATGAACTCTAATAAATCCACAACTTTTATTTATAATAAACTGTTCGAAAACGACCGTTTTCGAATATTTATCGTGACGGGGTGAATAGTTAATATTTGTCACAGATTGATTTTTTTGCGTCTCGTAGTTAGACTGCGCTGAAGGGATTTATTTTAATGCGTGCTGATTGATTGATGATACGTAGCTGTGGAACCGATATGCATTCCTCGGATACAGTGCCGTATTGAGAGGTTTCAATATTGCATTGTTAATGAGGAAATTACCAATTTCCCCATTTATTACAATGTCGATCCATGTTTGATCATTCTCATGGTTCCTATCCATTTTCACAGTTCCCCCTTACGTAATGGATGCTGAAAAAGTTCCATTCATGTTGATATTTCCTATTTCTTGATGATAAATTCTGAGGGATCGATATCAATGTAACGATTGATATTCTTTTGCTCCCAACCAGTAATTTGATACCTCTCCGGCTACAATAATTGAACTATGGCTATGCATACCGCAGTGCATTATTACCCGGGATATTTCGACACAGCATGTTTTCACGTGAGTTAGTTTTATTTCGTCCTTTTGCAGTGGATTCACTATTGCTACATGCTCAGTGCTTGAGAATGTTAGGACAGTTTACGGATGCAGAAGAAAATTGATACAAGCTCTCAATTTAGAGCCCAAGAATCCAGAGTTGGCTAATAATCTCCTTTTTCTTTGAGCTAAGGAGAGTTGAAGATTCTGGAAGAAATTGACGTTCCAAGAGCAGTTACGGTTATTCCTGGAATGACAGTATTACATAACATGCCGAATATGGTAAAAAAGGGAATGGCACATCGGCTACTTGTTCGATCGATGCGGAGGCGGCGGTGACACTTGTAAAAAGTGATCTAATCCAGGAACAGTAAACTGCTCAGTACTCTTCGATAGCAACCAAATGAGCAACCATATAAACAACCCTCACGTTGAAAATAAACAGACACACGAATATACAAACCCCTAACGAAAACAAACAAACGAACAACCTAATTAACAACCCCCACGTTGAAAATGAAAAGATACGCGAGTATACAAACCCCTAACGAAAACAAACTAACGAACAACTGAATTAGCAACTCCCACGTTGAAAATAAAGAGATACGCTTGTATGCAACCCCCAACAAAAACAAACAAAAGTGGACAAGCTTTAGGCATGTTCAGTGGCGGATTTACAGATTTGCCGCCCGTAGGCTATTCAATTTTGGCCGCCTCTAAGTTTTGATATCTTAGCCCTTATTAATTTTTTATCAATAAAACCCTTAGTTCATGATTTGTCTTGTATCATCCATGTAACATCAACTTTTTATTTTTATAGCAAAGAATTATCATTTTAAGGAAAAACATCTCAATCATGTACCACTTTTGAAGTAGGATCACCTCACATGACAATTATACATTTGGTGAACGTTGATAAATTTTTTTTTATTTCACTCTCATTTCAAAAAGAATACTATAAGTATATCTTTTTTTGATAGTTCATGTACATTAGTTACATCATGAAAACAGTACAATACTTTTTTGCTAGACTTCGTATACGCAAAATCATTTATGATATTGTTGTCCGATATTTTGTTAATTAGCTGACTCTCTGCAGCTCAGAGCTAAAGCTTTTAGTTTTTCTTAACTTAAAGTCGTTCGTGGGTAATTCTTCACTCTTTTCAAGTTAGGGAAGCTTTCCTCACCTGAACAATAATTCGCTGGTGTACATAGAGCCTTACGTAGACTATATCCAAGTTTGGATGAATATTTTCTAGATTTTGTTCTCGTAAGAATGACGACAAACCTTTTAATGATCCAGAAGTTGATTTAATTGAAATTCTTTCAGACGAAAGATAGCTTTTGCCTCTTTATAAAAAATATAAAGATCTGTCATTTCATAATCAGGATGTTTAATGGCAACGGTTGTTGTCTCACCTTCTTCAGATTGTGTTGTGACAGGACATCAGGTCAGCTTCCGAGCTCAAATCACTGCTTTTAAAAAACTGTTAATATCAACTCTCTTTCGTATTGTAGTAACTTGGGTCATTGGTAAGGGTTCCCAATAAGAATACCTTCCTCTTAACTATTTATTAGTCTACATCTACTCACTACTAACTATGTCAATTCACAATAGAGTACGTTGTACTTCTGTATCTGTGTCACCTGTTACGATATATTTATGAACATTGGGAAAGGTGCTGCATCCGCAATATTAGTAATCGTCTATTTTATATTTCGACATTAGATGCACTACACCTTCCCCGGAATTTCAAGAAGAATTTTCATTACTTGGAAATGAAAATTTTATCAATGCCAATTCTTATAACTAATTAACCTTATTACAATAGAATAATGAACCCACTTTGCTTACTCTTCATAGTACTAACCTAGCTTAACTATACATCAAACATTTGACTTGTAATGATATCGGATATCGGATCTCACATTCAGGTTTTATTTCTTAATTGTTACTTGTCCTTGACCTCGCGCACAAAAGGTTTAGTTCGATTCTTATGAACCACGCACTCTTTGCCGTTTTTGCTGATTCGAACGTTCGGAGAATCATCTTTTATTACACTGAAAGGACCTTCGTAAACACTTTGCAGTTTATTTCCACTTTCACTTTTCAACAAAATTAAATCGTCTTTTTCGTATGTTATCGGATTGATCTGTCTATCGTATATCACTTTTCTTTTGAATTTTTCGGATTCTAAATTTTGCCTTGCATCCTGTTGTGCTTTTTGCAATCTGAATTTGAGTTCTAGAGGATACGAATCCGCGTTATATAATGGTTCGACAGTGTCGCTATTCACTAGATTATTAGGCAAATTACACTTTTTTCCGAATACCAGTTCATAAGGTGAGTATCGTGTGCTACAATGATACGATGTATTATACATGAAACAAAAATATGGGATCCATGAAGACCACGAAGAGCCATAGTTCCTCATTTGTATTCTTAAAAAAGAGTTTAATGTTTTATGTGAATTTTCTAAAGATCCAATGTTCTGATGATGGTATGCAGTTGCTTTTATATGAGATATTCTTAAAAAATTACAAATCTCTGCCATTGTATTGGATATGAATTCTGTTCCTTGATTCGTAGCAATCTCTGAGGGAACACCGTATCTTAAGATGAACCTATCTACGAAAGCTCTTGCTACTGTTACTGTATCTTTTGATTTTAAAGGATATGCTTCGACAAATTTCGTTAGATCGCATTGTAAAGTTAGAACATAAATAAAACCATTGTCATCTTTTTCTAAAGGGCCGACAATGTCTAAGTAAGCTTTTTCGAAGGCTGAATGAGCAGTTGGTGTTATTACCATTGGTTCCTTTATGGGTTTACTAAACTTGTGTTTTTGACAATTCGCACATTTTTTCACATAAGAGGCACAATCATTCGATAATCCAGGCCAATAATAATATCTTCGTATATTATTGATCATTTTGCGAACTCCCGAATGTCCTGCTGTCGGTAAAATATGAAAGTCGTTAAGTATAAGTTTCTTCGTATCAGGATTGAAAATTCTTTTCACACCTGTAATTATGCAAATTCGTGGACCGGTCCATTTTATCTTAGCAATTGTCTTCATAAAATACTCCACTATAAATGCATTATATTCATTTTTCGCTATGATTAACTCGTTTATATTAATTCTTCCAGATCTCTCAATAATTCGTCTCGCGAGATTATCGATGGAGTATCTGGGTGGATATAAACTAACTTCGTATTTGGTTCATAACATACACATCTTGTTTCCGACAATATGTTCTCCGTATTTCCAAAACTACTTAGATCATCGTTTCTTTTGAGAACGATTAATTCGTTACCGTCATTGGGTTTTTTCAAAATTTCAACGACATTTGGTTGATCAGACCGATTATTCGTTGAAGTTTTTTCTAAATTAGGAAGGTTTCTTGATGCTTTAGCCTGGGCCCTGGTTAAAACAGCAAGTCATTTCAACTTCAGATTGTTTGAATTTTTCTGTGCGATTTCGTTATCTTTGCCATTCAAATAAAAGACTCTGTTTTCTTGTGAATGATGACTCGATTGTCTCCCTCGAGTATTGAATGTTCTCTGTGTTTGACCACGAGAGCGTCCTGCAAAATTTCGAGTACTATCATTCGATGGCGCATGACCGACAAATTTATCTGGTTTATGATTGTTGTTATATCTAAAATTATTACCACAAAATCTAGGTGATGGGCCTCTGGATCTGCCACTGCCTCTATATTGCCATTATGTACCTCTCTGTACTTGAAAATGATTTATCGATTGAATATTTTCCGATGTAGAAGCAGAAGCTTCGTCTAGTGCAGCACGGATGGCATCTTTAAGAGACGAAAAATCTCGTGCTGAAATAATTGTACTTAATCGTCTATTATTCAATCCGTCCGCAAATTGCTTTATAGCATTCCGCTCATTAATAGGTTTCAAAACCGAATATGCATTGTCATCACCTTTGGCCTGTGAAATTGTCAAATCAACAAAAAGTTCTTCTAGAGATTTACCGAAGGATTCAATCGACCTATTTCCTTGACGTGAATTTATTAATTTAGTTTGGAGAGTAGTATCCGATTTAATCGTGAGGAGATGTTTTTTCATATCATCCACTAACGAAGATGTTGAAGCATATTCCTTATTTAAACGAAGTTTAGCACTTGGAGATAATCTAGTTTTCAATACAAATTTTATAAGATGCTGCTTTTGATCTGTTTTAAGCATTGAATCATAGAATTCCGTAGCATCTATCAATTGTTTAGTCGTATCTTCGCTATCATTGAGCATAGGTAGCAAAGATGAAGCAGTTTTCAAATCGAAAGACTCCATTTCTATCGAACTTGGGCTCTCCTTGATCTGTACATTTAATATTGAACTATATGTATCCCGTATTTCGGAGGAAAATTGCTGAATTGCGCTCAATATATCGGTAGGAACGTCTGCAAAATGTTTCTGAATTTCCTTAAAATCATCCTCAAATTGTTCATAGATAATTTTGGCTTCTTTAATTTTAATATCGAGAATCTTCTTTTTTCGCCTTTCTGGGCCAATTTTCCTCAGATATACTTTTATAGATTTCAGGGATTCCAAAATTTCATTTAAATTATTAACTGCCATACATCTAGTTAAAAAAAAATTAGGTAAAACTATTATTCCCGAAAACAAAAGATTCAATTAAAGTCATTAGTATCGTTTTGTAGTCTGCTTACCACTACACTACACCTAGGCGCTGCTGATTGGTGCCAACATCTGGCTTCTGGTCACCTCTTTCCTAATCTTCTTTTCCAGTCTCTTTCTGCACATACTGAAAATGTACGAGCTGGCCACCGCTATCACCAGGATTAAGATTATCACCTCGCACACTTCTCGCGTAGAAATTTTTTCTTGTTCGTTAGTTTGGCCGCCACTATTACCTGCCTGTGCGATTATAATTTCTTCCTTTTCCTGCCTTGACTGGCTTGACCCCATTTTCACTTCTCTTCCTATTCACACTCACACCAATTGTTCGAAAATTTCCCAGGCTTCGCCATCAGGATCGCCATGTAGTAACTCGGGTCATTGGTAAGGGTTCCCAATAAGAATACCTTCCTCTTAACTATTTATTAGTCTACATCTACTCACTACTAACTATGTCAATTCACAATAGAGTACGTTGTACTTCTGTATCTGTGTCACCTGTTACGATATATTTATGAACATTGGGAAAGGTGCTGCATCCGCAATATTAGTAATCGTCTATTTTATATTTCAACATTAGATGCACTACAGTATTCTTTCGTTTTGCTCTTCTCTTCTAATTTTTGCCAGGAATTTATTTCGGAGGGGTTTTGAAATTTTTGGTATTTATCTCTAAAAGTGACGGGGAGTGTGAGAGTCGCTTTCTGTAGCAAGTATTTGTTGTTTATAAAAATTTACTGTTTGAGTTTTGAAAACCCTTTGTTGCTGAACCGATTTTGATAAACAAATATTTGAAATAGGTAAGAATAAGAGGTTCTTAGGGAGTAAAAAGAGCCCAATGAATACCTTCTTCAAATGTTTCTCCAGATTCGCCAACAAAAAAAAATTCGTATTTTGTGAATGCATAATATTTTTTTTCAATATTCAGTCGAAATAAAAAATTCAAGAACCAAATTTGCTGCCCCCTGAAATTTGCCGCCCTAGGCTTCAGCCTGCCCAGCCTGCTGGTTAATTCAACACTGGGCATGTTGCTGAGGAAGAGTCATACAAAACGCCACTGTGCTGTTCGAAGTAGAAGTGCATGAAGTCGTCGATAGTGGCTCCACTCTTCATTATGAAAAACTAACGGAGGATGAAAAAAGTGCATTCAAAAAAGTGTCTGCATGCTGGATGCGATTCGAGGAGTTAGTTCGTATCCCAGGAAAAGGACCCTCTTCAGGTGGTGGCTCTCTGGGTCAGTTAGTCCCTGGAATTTACGAGACGGGCAAGAAGTCGATTCAATTCTCCTGAGGGACTCGTCTAAAGACTCATCCCCTCTTACTCGAAAACGTGCAGCGAAAAATGTTCTCAAACCCTTAACGGTGAAATTGAATTGACAGACCAATAAAAAAAACCCCTAACGTCAAAAACAGACACCGAGTAGACCAACCGCTAACGAAAAACAAACAAAGGAATAGACAAACCCTTAACCGGCTCGTGTTCGTTTCTCAGAACAGGGACCCTCTTCAGGAGGTGGCTCTCCAGGTCAGTAAGCCCCTGGAATCTACGAAACGGGCAGGAAGTCAATTCAACTCTCCTGAGGGACTCATCTAAAGTCTAATCCCTTCGTACCCAAACTTTTAACCTTTTGTATTGGCTGCAAGTATCGGCACTTCCTTGCATCCAATGGTGTGATGTGGTTGATGGAAAAACACTTGCTTTCTAACTAAGTTTTATTTAACATAACTAGGTAACACCTTTTTCGGACCATTTCCGAGAAACACGCAGACTGAATGACCAGAAGTGATTACAATGACAATGTTAAGTAATTAGTTCATATCTAATGCAATCGTTTGAATTTGCTGTGTTCGCGGAGTCCTCATATTATATTTATCATTGATTTCTCAAGTGGAAGTAGGCACTGTGGTCATCGGTGTTCCACTTTCGAAATATGAGCTAATCAGGGGCTTAAAGTCAATCACACTTTACTTTACGGGTATCCCCTTTTTTTCTAGGGGATACTATAATCAAACAGACATCTAGAAATTTAATATCAAACGCAAAAAAATACAGGGTGTACCAAGTTCGACGGCCTATTAGGCGTTTCTGGAGAACTAGACTTATTTGAAATCTAAAAATTGGGATTATGATATTGTTTGACATTATCTACCGAGCTGAAATATTCTTGGAGCCTGACCACTTTCAGTTATACAGGGAGCGAAAAAAAAATGTTCAAAATCATTTTTTTTTCTGTTTTTTTCTTTTTGAATTTGACAGAGTATGCAATTCTGAATACATTCGTTCTCAAATCGTTGCATTCGTCAAAATACTTTCAAAAATATCGAGAAAAACCTGAAGAAAAAGAGAGAAAAGAGAATTCGGTATTATGTTTGTTATTCCTCATCAAGACACCTTAAGCACAAACCTTTTTCACATTTTTGAAGTCAAAGACTGTGGAAATATTGTACATTTTTAAAATTTTGAAAAACTCATCACAGGGTGTTCCAAATGTTGGGTCAAAAATTGGGATCAAGATTGGCCCATAACTTTCGTTTTTCAAATTAGAACCCTATTTTTCATGATTGCGTTGGATTGTATGAAGAAAAATGATGATAGTGTTCTAACATGTTAATGCTCCTAAAATTGATAATTCTTGAGTTATTCAGGATTTTCTGATTTTATGTGGTACGTAGCGTCAAATTCATTTAATCTGTTTCATATCAACTATGACCTTGGTCATAGAAGATGAATTATTCCACTAGTGATACATACTTGAATACATCCGTACTCAAATCGTTGCATTCGTCAAAATACTTTCCGAAATAAAAAAAAAACTGAACAAAAAAGGTAGATAAGAGTGTTCGGTATAATGTTTGCTATTTCTAATCTAGATATCTTAAGCACAAACCGTTTTCACGTTTTTGTAGTCGAAGATAGTGGAAATATTTTACATATTTAGAATTTTGAAAAACTCGTCACAGGGTGTTCCAAATGTTCGGTCAAAAATTGGGATCAAGATTGGCCCATAACTTTCGTTTTTCAAATTAGAACCCTATTTTTTTATGATTGCGTTGGATTCTGCGAAGAAAAATGATGGTAATGTTCTATCATGTTGAAACTTCTAAAATTAATAATTCTTGAGTTATTTAGTATTTTCTGATTCCATGTCGTACGTTGCGTCAAAGTCATAAAATCTGTTTCATAACAACAATGATGAATGAATTAAAGAAAAAGGTGTGTCCCTAGTGAGTTATTGGAATAATTTATCTTCTATGACCAAGGTCATAGTTGATATGAAACAGATTTAATGAATTTGACGCTACGTACGACATAAAATCAGAAAGTCCTAAATAACTCAAGAATTATCAATTTTAGGAGCATCAACATGTTGAAACATTATCATAATTTTTCTTTGTAAAATCCAACGCAATCATAAAAAAATAGGGTTTTAATTTGAAAAACGAAAGTTATGGGCCAATCTTGATCCCAATTTTTGACCCAACATTTGGAACACCCTGTGATGAGTTTTTCAAAATTCTAGAAATGTACAATATTTCCACATTTTTCGACTTCAAAACTGTGAAAACGGTTTGTGCTCAAGGTATCTAGATCAGGAATAACAAACATAATACCGAAACTCTTTTCTCTCTTTTTCTTCAGGTTTTTCTCGATATTTTTGAAAGTATTTCGACGAATGCAACGATTTGAGTACGAATGTATTCAGAATTGCATACTCTGTCGAATTCGAAAACAAAAAAACAGAAAAAAATAATTTTGAAAATTTTTTTTTCGCTCCCTGTATAACTGAAAGTGGTCAGGCTCCAAGAATATTTTAGCTCGGTAGATAATGTCAAACAATATCATAATCCCAATTTTCAGATTTCAAATAAGTCTAGTTCTCCAGAAACGCCTAATAGGCCGTCGAACTTGGTACACCCTGTATATATACACACAAGCTAGTGTCATGATCTCATTCGCAATGAAGAAAGGTTCACAAGAAGATTGTGGAAGTAAACTGAACATTAGCCTTATTAGGGCTATTTATTTCAGATGAACTAACCCATACCAATATATTATAGGACAAATGAGGGTAGCAAAGACTATAGTAAACATTTATGAGACATTTTAAGGGAAATAGTTTTTTCACTTTAGATATTGCAAAATAAGACTTATTCAATTTTTAATACACAATGTCGATATGTTGGCCCCAGCGCAGACCCTCATCCATATATATTCCTAAAAATTTCGTGAATTCCTTTGGTATTATAGAAACGTTATGATGGGATATCATCAAGTGATTCCGATTCATTTTATTCAGTGAGAAATATATTAGGTCAGTCTTGTCCATGTTCACCATCAACGCATTCGTTCGGCACCAGTCAGTAAACATCCGGAAAACCGACGCAACCAATAACCTGATTTCCTCAGAGCTCCGTGCTGTAACAAGTAAATGTGCTATCGTCTGCGAAAAGAACAATCGATGCCCCAATGACATGGTCCGGTAAATCATTCATAAATAGTAAAAAGAGTAGGGGTCCCAGCACCGAGCCCTGAGGAACTCCCATATCAACACCATACTCTTCAGAATATGTGTTTCCTACCTTCACCGAAAAAACGCGACGGCTTAAATAATTTTCAAGCCAATCCAAAAATATGCCTCTGAACCCAACATCATAAAACTTACTCAACATAAAACGGAAATCTAAGCAATCAAATGCTCGTGACAGATCAAAGAAAATTCCAGCAGCGCAGAGACCGTCATCCAAACTCTTGTAGACACCCTCAACAAACTGAAACGCCGCACTTTGTGTCGACCGACGAGGCCTGAATCCATGTTGGGATTCTGTTATAATGTTGAATCTATTGAAGAATTCATACATTTTCTATTGAAAACTACCTGTTCAAAGATTTTCGAAAAATTACTCAAAATCGATATGGGTCTATAATTAGCGATGTTGTACAGATCGTTTTTCTTGAATACGGGAATAATTATTGACTTTTTCACAATATCTGGAAATTTTCCAGAGGAAATAGATGAATTTATCAAATGAGCTAAATGACCAGCAATAGAATCGGCAATGTATTTGAGAACCTTTACTGAAATGGAGTCAACACCAGTAGACTTTTTGTTTTTGAGTGCTTTGATAACATTTACAACTTCATCTTTCGTGACTGGATAGAAAAAGAAATTCACGCTCAGTGTTTTCGAACCTGTGCATGATTGTGAGAGCACTTTCCCATAAAACTCGAGGAGTTTGTTGTGGGTTACAGTAGAAAAATAATTCCCAAAAGCTGTAGCCACCTGACCCGACTCCATACATAGGCTTCCATTCACATTCAAAGATATTCTTTCATGAGAATTACGTGATTTGCCAATTTCAACATTCACCAAGTCCCAGACTGTCTTATTTTTCTGGTGAGAATTTTCGACTATGTTTTCATAGTATCGCCTCTTAGTGCCGTCAAGAAGGTGATTATAATAAATTTTCGCAGATTTGTAGATTAGTAATGACTGCTGCGACTTCAACCTAGAATGCATCCAATGAAGATTTTTCAAATAAATGCTGAAACGTCTAATTTCTGGGGTTATCCAGCTCTTTGAGATATTGAGATATTATTACTAGTAGTGCGCTTCAATGGACAACATTCTTCAAAAATTGACTTGACAGTTTCAAGAAAACAGTCAAAATTTATATTTATGTCACAATCTGAGTATATTTCCATAAAGCTGGTGTTTTGAATACGAATATTAACATTATTAACTACGGTTTTGAAAGGAATTGACTAAGATTCTGATGCAACCCTCAATACCATGCTTCTTGATATGTCTCTTTTCATTCCTCTTCTATATTTCTTCATAAATTTCAGTAAGAAAATGGCACATACTGCAATAGTTATATGTATAATAAAGCATTATTCTAATGCCGTTAGGCACTTTTATTTTCGGTTCTTCCATAATGAAATTTGAGTTCACCCCGTCTGAACTCGACACTTCGGATTGCTATGATTTGAAAATAATCAGTTGAAGTCATCGCCATGATTCTGTCTTCTACTTCGACTCAAGACTTCTAATGATAATGTACTGACTTTTCTTTCATAAAAAACTGGAATTTTATATTTAACATCTATCGTTTGGAAGGAATGGTTTACTGATTTTCTACCAGAGAAATCCAATGGTTTGCAAAAATCAGCTCGTTTTTTTTGTGGATGGATAGAGGAGAGTTACCAAATAGTACCAAATTCAACTGAACTCTAGATGAATTGATTTTGCGGCTTTCTTCCTCAAAACTTTTTCTTAATGATTTATTATATTTGTTAACATTACTCCGAAGTATTGAAAATGAATTTTTTAGAATATATCTTCATGAAAATCCTAATTGTCATTCTAAAATAATCAGAAACAAAAGGGAATAAGAATACTGCATATTCATTCATTCGCTCTTTTTTCTCTCAAACTTAGCTCAGCTCAACCCGCAGAACAGAAACTCACTCATATTTCATCTTATGTGCAAACTTTTGATATTTCATAATTTTTTCTCAATTTCAATCTGTTAATACCATTTACAAGCTCAGTTTCAGCACATTATTTAGAGAAATATTGTCGTTTTTAATTTCCCTTTTTCTTTTAAAAATAATCCTGAATTATCTTTTCTCAATTTGAAGGGATTCTCAATGAACCCAAAATATCTTAACTCTCATGAATTTTTGCGTTGATTATAAAGTATCTTGTTCTCAAAGTCATTATTTCGAGAAATAAGTCATTGAATGTTTTGTGGCAAAAATTTTGAAATATTGTCGGATGATTCTACGAGGTCTTCAATGCTAAAACGAGATAACACATCAGATACAACTTTTTCTTTCGCTGACAAAAACTGAATACATATCGAAATCGTATGACTCGAGATTAAGGCGCTTTCGAAATAACTTAGAAGATGGATCCTTGAGGGAGAATGAATATGGTATATGGTACAAAAGTGACTATGATCGGACTTGACTAATAGTATATTCTAAAACAAGTTGCAGAATGAGCTCCTATTCCAACACGAATGCGAAATTCGAAAACGAGCGACGAAGGAGCGAGTTTTCGAAAGCATGAGTGTTGGAATTGCCTTCTGCAACGAGTATTAGACGGTATTTTCTCTATTTCAGTCAAGTTTCGTGAAATACTCTCGAAATTCAAATAAAAATTCAGGTTAGTGACTTTTGAATTGTAGCTTTTCAGTTGGTGTGACTTACGAAATTTGACAGATCACGGAATTAGAATTGATTTGATTCGAAAATTGATTGGATCGGAGGTCAGTACTGACAACCACAAAACGAAAAATATAACTGAAAACAATGCTGTAATGAGTTTCATTACAGCACTACTTTTAGTACTGTAATGAACTCATTACGATACTGAAATAGAGAAAAATTTATTACCGTACAAGTATGATTTGAAGTATTTGATTTCCAAATATACAGCGGACAATTCTTCATCAATAGTTGATTTATTCGATTCACGATCGTTTCAATCGACTATCCAACTAGTCCATTTCAGTAGCGAATTTAGATATTTCTCTACCATTCTGTTTAATCGGAAATTATTGTGCTTCTACAAACTCAGAGTTTCCTGTTTTATTTTGCTCCACAATTTATTAATTATCCCAAGTAAGGAATCTCACTCTGTGATAGGATCTCTCGCTTTTGCTTTCCCGATCAATCTCGTTTTCACAAAAACAATCGCATTATCTTCGTTTCCGATCGAATTCAATATAGTAATAAAGAAAGTGCATCAATAAATGATAGCCGTCTATCAGGTGACCAATCAAATTCTGAAGGTAAAATTTTGCTTTCGAAGTTGAAGAATACCATGTTGTCTGAATTTTGTTGGATATCTATTTAAGGAATCTCCAACAACTCCAATTCTAATATTCTTGTCAATATATTCAGTGCATGAACTAGGAACTTCAAAATGTCTTACTTCGGAAAATGAGTTTTCAAGATGTAATATTTGATTTTTATCTAATTAGTGCCAGTGAAGTTATCATGAACAATTAAATTATTTATAACCACCCCTCTAATGGCAATCGCTTTTGGAATATCTTTTTTCATAGCCCTACACACTACGGAATCATAGATATTTTCAAGGAATACCTTGGCCTCATTCCAAATAGTGAAAATATAGAACGATAATCAAAGTTCTTGCGAAAATTCTCACTCGTCAGTTATCGCGAAATCTAAATAAAATTGTCCCAATTCATACAAGAAACAATAACAATTTTACATTTGTTTACCTGTAACGCTTATGCCAATTCAAGACACCGATTCCAATTAGACAACGTGAACCCACTACAAAATAACTTGAACTATATTCATTCCATATTAGCATTCATAAAAGAAATCAACTTTTTCGGGAAAATATAGAGCAGAAATATTGAATGATGGATTGTGATGATGATAATGGCTGAATGACCGTAGTAGTCGATGCCATAAACACAAAAAAAAAAAATAACAATTTTACCTAACCACTCATCCAATTGTTTCTGGTCCGCATAAAAGTCTTACAACATACCAGACCGCAATAGGAATTTATAATAAAGCATTATTCTAATGCTGTTAGGCACTTTTAATTCTGGTTCTTCTACAATGAAATTCGAGTTCACCACACCTGAACTCGACATATTTTCTCGGTCGTAAATTGGTTTGATATTATTTCTGCTTGTCCTTCGTAGAGTAAACTAAGCGATTCTTCGCATGTCGTTAGTGGTTCATTTTCCCAAGTTACTTCTCCCCATGTAGTATCAAAGCAGTAACCTTTTAGGTAAGGGCACATAACGCCCCTAAGTAGACTTATTTCGTTTTCGTCGATCTTTACTCGAGCCTCGTAATCTGACACTCGGATTTTTACAGCAGCCACGATGGTGATGTTATAATAGAGCCCTTTCATATGAGCATTGTCCTTTTCGAATGAAAAGTGACTTTGTTCATAAGGGATTGTCTAGATGTTAAGGGGGCTGACGAATGAGAGCGGCTTCATGTCAACCCAATAAACAAAATTTGAGTGGGTACGGCCTTCTGCAGAAATGAGAAGATCTTAGTGTTATTTTTCTTTCAGAGAGTTCTCAGCTTTAGGGATAATTGAAACTATTGAAATAACTTAACAAAAAAAATCTATTTTCCAAAATACCTACAAAATATACTGAGGTAACAAAGTAATCCTTACGTCTGTACCTCAGATTGTATGAGAAAATTTAACGAAGAAAATGGAAGTTTCCCTGTTCCCTGGGTTACTTAATTACAAAAAATCCAAAATAACCTAACACTAAGGAAATGTAAGTTGAGAGCAGATAGGAGATGAGAGATGACAAGACTTTTGGACTTGACTATTCTCATCAAATAAAATTGAAAAATTCTGACCTTGATTTCTTTCTAATAATTCGGCTTTACTCCACTGTTATCCACGAAACGATTCCTCTTTGATCAACTTCCGTGCACCGTCTTCCCTACACGCACTTCCGTTTCGGTTTCGTGGTTTACCGACGAATACGTGACTTTACAATACAAAATCTACAAGTCTCCGCTTGAGACTTAAAACTGAATGTGAAATTTTCTATTTCACTCCCAAAAATAAACCGCGAGCCGAACTCCGCGAGTACGTCGATGAACCCCTTTTGGTCCTTTTCCCAAACGGTACTGATTATCCCTTGACGATAAAAATTAACTATTCCTCTACTTGTGGGTATTTCTTTCCCCCTTCAAAAGTTGACATTCCCAATAAGATTCCTTTTTTAAAGGTTCTTCCTCTTTGTGGGAGGATAAAAAAAATGATGCCAGTTGGCCGTTTTCAAGTCCCACGGTTCTAGATACCCTTTTTGACCCATAATCATAAATAATACCTTCTTATGTTTTTCTTAAGTGTGGAAGTGTTAGTTTTCATGACTTTGGGGATCATGAACTCTAATAAATCCACAACTTTTATTTATAATAAACTGTTCGAAAACGACCGTTTTCGAATATTTATCGTGACGGGGTGAATAGTTAATATTTGTCACAGATTTTTTTTTGCGTCTCGTAGTTAGACTGCGCTGAAGGGATTTATTTTAATGCGTGCTGATTGATTGATGATACGTAGCTGTGGAACCGATATGCATTCCTCGGATACAGTGCCGTATTGAGAGGTTTCAATATTGCATTGTTAATGAGGAAATTACCAATTTCCCCATTTATTACAATGTCGATCCATGTTTGATCATTCTCATGGTTCCTATCCATTTTCACAGTTCCCCCTTACGTAATGGATGCTGAAAAAGTTCCATTCATGTTGATATTTCCTATTTCTTGATGATAAATTCTGAGGGATCGATATCAATGTATCGATTGATATTCTTCTGCTCCCAACCAGTAATTTGATACCTCTCCGGCTACAATAATTGAACTATGGCTATGCATACCGCAGTGCATTATTACCCGGGATATTTCGACACAGCATGTTTTCACGTGAGTTAGTTTTATTTCGTCCTTTTGCAGTGGATTCACTATTGCTACATGCTCAGTGCTTGAGAATGTTAGGACAGTTCACGGATGCAGAAGAAAATTGATACAAGCTCTCAATTTAGAGCCCAGGAATCCAGAGTTGGCTAATAATCTCCTTTTTCTTTGAGCTAAGGAGAGTTGAAAATTCTGGAAGAAATTGACGTTCCAAGAGCAGTTATGGTTATTCCTGGAATGACAGGATTACATAACATGCCGAATATGGTAAAAAGGTTGTAGTAACTTGGGTCATTGGTAAGGGTTCCCAATAAGAATACCTTCCTCTTAACTATTTATTAGTCTACATCTACTCACTACTAACTATGTCAATTCACAATAGAGTACGTTGTACTTCTGTATCTGTGTCACCTGTTACGATATATTTATGAACATTGGGAAAGGTGCTGCATCCGCAATATTAGTAATCGTCTATTTTATATTTCAACATTAGATGCACTACACCTTCCCCGGAATTTCAAGAAGAATTTTCATTACTTGGAAATGAAAATTTTATCAATGCCAATTCTTATAACTAATTAACCTTACTACAATAGAATAATGAACCCACTTTGCTTACTCTTCATAGTACTAACCTAGCTTAACTATACATCAAACATTTGACTTGTAATGATATCGGATATCCGATCTCACATTCAGGTTTTATTTCTTAATTGTTACTTGTCCTTGACCTCGCGCACAAAAGGTTTAGTTCGATTCTTATGAACCACGCACTCTTTGCCGTTTTTGCTGATTCGAACGTTCGGAGAATCATCTTTTATTACACTAAAAGGACCTTCGTAAACACTTTGCAGTTTATTTCCACTTTCACTTTTCAACAAAATTAAATCGTCTTTTTCGTATGTTATCGGATTGATCTGTCTATCGTATATCACTTTTCTTTTGAATTTTTCGGATTCTAAATTTTGCCTTGCATCCTGTTGTGCTTTTTGCAATCTGAATTTGAGTTCTAGAGGATACGAATCCGCGTTATATAATGGTTCGACAGTGTCGCTATTCACTAGATTATTAGGCAAATTACACTTTTTTCCGAATACCAGTTCATAAGGTGAGTATCGTGTGCTACAATGATACGATGTATTATACATGAAACAAAAATATGGGATCCATGAAGACCACGAAGAGCCATAGTTCCTCATTTGTATTCTTAAAAAAGAGTTTAATGTTTTATGTGAATTTTCTAAAGATCCAATGCTCTGATGATGGTATGCAGTTGCTTTTATATGAGATATTCTTAAAAAATTACAAATCTCTGCCATTGTATTGGATATGAATTCTGTTCCTTGATCAGTAGCAATCTCTGAGGGAACACCGTATCTTAAGATGAACCTATCTACGAAAGCTCTTGCTACTGTTATTGTATCTTTTGATTTTAAAGGATATGCTTCGACAAATTTCGTTAGATCGCATTGTAAAGTTAGAACATAATTAAAACCATTGTCATCTTTTTCTAAAGGGCCGACAATGTCTAAGTAAACTTTTTCGAAGGCTGAATGAGCAGTTGGTGTTATTACCATTGGTTCCTTTATGGGTTTACTAAACTTGTGTTTTTGACAATTCGCACATTTTTTCACATAAGAGGCACAATCATTCGATAATCCAGGCCAATAATAATATCTTCGTATATTATTGATCATTTTGCGGACTCCCGAATGTCCTGCTGTCGGTAAAATATGAAAGTCGTTAAGTATAAGTTTCTTCGTATCAGGATTGAAAATTCTTTTCACACCTGTAATTATGCAAATTCGTGGACCGGTCCATTTCATCTTAGCAATTGTCTTCATAAAATACTCCACTATAAATGCATTATATTCATTTTTCGCTATGATTAACTCGTTTATATTCATTCTTCTACATAATTCTTCCAAATCTCTCAATAATTCGTCTCGCGAGATTATCGATGGAGTATCTGGGTGGATATAAACTAACTTCGTATTTGGTTCATAACATACACATCTTGTTTCCGACAATATGTTCTCCGCATTTCCAAAACTACTTAGATCATCGTTTTTTTTCAGAACGATTAATTCGTTACCGTGATTGGGTTTTTTCAAACTTTCAACGACATTTGGTTGATCAGACCGATTATTCGTTGAAGTTTTTTCTAAATTAGGAAGGTTTCTTGATGCTTTAGCCTGGGCCCTGGTTAAAACAGCAAGTACGTTCCGATTCATTTCATTTAATTACGTTGAAGTTATTCGAGACAACGCTTCCGCTGGTCCGTTCATTGAACCTTTAACATATTCAATATGATATTGATATTCTTGTAGACACAAACGAAATTTTGTAAGACGACTAGAAGGATCTGAATGGTTAAAAAGATAAACGAGAGGCCTATGATCAGTACGAATTTTAAAATGTCTACCAAATAAATAAGGACGAAAATATTTTACTGCCCATACTACTGCCGCTAATTCTTTTTCTATAGTAGAGTAGTTGATTCCGGATTTATTGAAGGGTCGAATGGCAAATGCCACTGGCTTATTATTTTTGTTAGAAAGGACTGCACCAGAGCATGTTCCGCTTGCATCAGTTTGCAAAATAAATTCGTTGTCATCTGAGAAATCGGGGTAATCCAGCACTGGCGCCGTAGAAAGAGCGATTTTCAATTTGTCGAAAGCACTTTGACATTCTCCTGACCAATGAAATTCAGAATATTTTCTGCATAACTTATTCAGAGGATTAGCTATTTCTGCAAAATTTCTAATGAATTTTCTGTAATAATATGCAAAGGCAATGAATCTTTTGACTTCATCAGTGTTTTTTGGCACTGGGTATAACTTAAGAACTTCAGTTTTATCAGGATCGGTAGATAGACCTTCAGAAGATATAATATGACCTAAATATAAAATTTGTTTTTCGAGGAATTCGCATTTAGAAGGGTTTAATTTCAGATTAACCTCTCTGAGTCTGGAAAACACTTTCAGCAAGTTCTGATTATGTTGTTCTAAATTTCTACCAAAAACCATCATGTCTATTAAAAATTTAAATTTTTCTGATTCCACTGAAAACTCTACATTATTCAAACCCAAACAAGCGAATATAGAATCAGTTATCGGAGTCAAGAAAAAACTTCAGATTGTTTGAATTTTTCTGTGCGATTTCGTTATCTTTGCCATTCAAATAAAAGACTCTGTTTTTTTGTGAATGATGACTCGATTGTCTCTCTCGAGTATTGAATGTTCTCTGTGTTTGACCACGAGAGCGTCCTGCAAAATTTCGAGTACTATCATTCGATGGCGCATGACCGACAAATTCATCTGGTTTATGATTGTTGTTATATCTCAAATTATTACCACAAAATCTAGGTGATGGGCCTCTGGATCTGCCACTGCCTCTATATTGCCATTTTCTACCTCTCTGTACTTGAAAATGATTTATCGATTGAATATTTTCCGATGTAGAAGCAGAAGCTTCGTCTAGTGCAGCACGGATGGCATCTTTAAGAGACGAAAAATCCCGTGCTGAAATAATTGTACTTAATCGTCTATTATTCAATCCGTCCGCAAATTGCTTTATAGCATTCCGCTCATTAATAGGTTTCAAAACCGAATATGCATTGTCATCACCTTTGGCCTGTGAAATTGTCAAATCAACAAAAAGTTCTTCTAGAGATTTACCGAAGGATCCAATTGACCTATTTCCTTGACGTGAATTTATTAATTTAGTTTGGAGAGTAGTATCCGATTTAATCGTGAGGAGATGTTTTTTCATATCATCCACTAACGAAGATGTTGAAGCATATTCCTTATATAAACGAAGTTTAGCACTTGGAGATAATCTAGTTTTCAATACAAATTTTATAAGATGCTGCTTTTGATCTGTTTTAAGCATTGAATCATAGAATTCTGTAGCATCTATCAATTGTTTAGTCGTATCTTCGCTATCATTGAGCATAGGTAGCAAAGATGAAGCAGTTTTCAAATCGAAAGACTCCATTTCTATCAAACTTGGGCTCTCCTTGATCTGTACATTTAATATTGAACTATATGTATCCCGTATTTCGGAGGAAAATTGCTGAATTGCGCTCAATATATCGGTAGGAACGTCTGCAAAATGTTTCTGAATTTCCTTAAAATCATCCTCAAATTGTTCATAGATAATTTTGGCTTCTTTAATTTTAATATCGAGAATCTTCTTTTTTCGCCTTTCAGGGCCAATTTTCCTCAGATATACTTTTATAGATTTCAGGGATTCCAAAATTTCATTTAAATTATTAACTGCCATACATCTAGTTAAAAAAAAATTAGGTAAAACTATTATTCCCGAAAACAAAAGATTCAATTAAAGTCATTAGTATCGTTTTGTAGTCTGCTTACCACTACACTACACCTAGGCGCTGCTGATTGGTGCCAACATCTGGCTTCTGGTCACTTCCTCTTAACTATTTATTAGTCTACATCTACTCACTACTAACTATGTCAATTCACAATAGAGTACGTTGTACTTCTGTATCTGTGTCACCTGTTACGATATATTTATGAACATTGGGAAAGGTGCTGCATCCGCAATATTAGTAATCGTCTATTTTATATTTCAACATTAGATGCACTACAAGGTGAATGGCACATCGGCTACTTGTTCGATCGATGCGGAGGCGGCGGTGACACTTGTAGTCCAGGAACAGTAAACTGCTCAGTACTCTTCGATAGCAACCAAATGAACAACCATATTAACAACCCTCACGTTGAAAATAAACAGACACACGAGTATACAAACCCCTAACGAAAACAAACAAACGAACAACCGAATTAACTACCCCCACGTTGAAAATGAGAAGATACGCGAGTATACAAACTCCTAACGAAAACAAACTAACGAACAACTGAATTAACAACCCCCACGTTGAAAATAAAGAGATACGCGTGTATACAACCCCTAACGAAAACAAACAAAAGTAGACAAGCATAAGGCATGTTCAGTGGCGGATTTACAGATATACCGCACGTAGGCTATTCAATTTTGGCCGCCTCTAAGTTTTGATATCTTAGCCTTTAGCCCCCAATCATATTAATTTTTTATCAATAAAACCCTTAGTTCATGATTTGTCTTGCATCATCCATGTAACATCAACTTTTTATTTTTATAGCAAAGAATTATCGAAAAACATCATTTTAAGGAAAAACATCTCAATCATGTACCACTTTCGAAGTAGGATAATCTTACATGACAATTATACATGTGGCGAACGTTGATAAATATTTTTTTATTTCACTCGCATTTCGAAAACAATACTATAAGTATAATTTTTTTTTATTGTTCATGTACATTAGTTACATCATGAAAACATTACAATACTTTTTTGCTAGACTTCGTATACGCAAAATCATTCATGATATTGTTGTCCGATATTTTGTTTATTAGCTGACTCTCTGCACCTCAGAGCTAAAGCTCTTAGTTTTTCTTAACTTAAAGTCGTTCGTGGGTAATTCTTCATTCTTTTCAAGCTAGGGAAGCTTTCCTCACCTGAACAATAATTCGCAGGTGTACATAGAGCCATACGTAGTACTATATCCAAGTTTGGATGAATATTTTCTAGATTTTGTTCTCGTAAGAATGACGACAAACCTTTTAATGATCCAGAAATTGATTTAATTGAAATTCTTTCAGATGAAAGATAGCTTTTGCCTCTTTATAAAAATATGAAGATCTGTCATTTCATAATCAGGATGTTTAATGGCAACGGTTGTTGTCTCACCTTCTTCAGATTGTGTTGTGACAGGACATCAAGTCAGCTTCCGAGCTCAAATCACTGCTTTTAAAAAAACTGTCAATATCAACTATCTTTCGGATTCTTTCTTTCTGCTCTTCTCTTCTAATTTTTGCCAGGAATTTATTTCGGAGGTGTTTTGAAATTTTTTGTAATTTAACTTTAAAAGTGACGGGGAGTGTGTTAGTCGCTTTCTGTAGCAAGTATTTGTTGTTTATAAAAATTTTCGGTTTGCGTTTTAAGAACCCTTTGTTGCTGAATCGATTTTGATAGACGAATATTTGCAATAGGTTAGAATAAGAGGTTCTAAAGAAGCAAAGAGAGCCCAATTAATACCTTCTTGAAATGTTTCCCCAGATTCACCAACAAAAAAATGCGAGGCACTCCTTGTGCACTGTCGATCGAAGTGAGAATGAAGATTTATCTCTCATTACTGAAATTCGTATTTTGTGAATGCATAATAATTTTTTTCAATATTTAGTCGAAATAAAAAATTCAAGAACCAAATTTGCTGCCCCCTGAAATTTGCCGCCCTAGGCTTCAGCCTGCCCTGCCTGCTGGTAAATTCAACACTGGGCATGTTGCTGAGGAAGAGTCATACAAAACGCCACTGTGCTGTTCGAAGTAGAAGTGCATGAAGTCGTCGATAGTGGCTCCACTCTTATTTATGAAAAACTAACGGAGGATGAAAAAAGTGCATTCAAAAAAGTGTGTGCATGCTGGATGCGATTCGAGGAGTTAGTTCGTATCCCAGGAAAGGGTGGTGGCTCTCTGGGTCAGTAAGTCCCTGGAATTTACGAAACGGGCAAGAAGTCGATTCAATTCTCCTGAGGGACTCGTCTAAAGACTCATCCCCTCTTACCCGAAAACGTGCAGCGAAAAATGTTCTCAAACCCTTAACGGTGAAATTGAATTGACAGACCAATAAAAAAACCCCTAACGTCAGAAACAGACACCGAGTAGACCGCTAACGAAAAACAGACAAAAGAATAGACAAACCCTTAACCGGCTCGTATTCGTTTTCCAGAACAGGGACCCTCTTCAGGAGGTGGCTCTCCAGGTCAGTAAGCCCCTGGAAACTACGAAACGGGCAGGAAGTCAATTCAACTCTCCTGAGGGATTCATCTAAAGTCTCAGCCCTTCGTACCCTAACTTTTAACCTTTTGTATTGGCTGCAAGTATCGGCACGTCCTTGCATCCAATGGTGTGATGTGGTTGATGGAGAAACACTTGCTTTCTAAGTTTTATTTAACATAACTAGGTAACACCTTTTTCGGACCATTTCCGAGAAACACGCAGACTGAATGACCAGAAGTGATTACAATGACAATGTTAAGTAATTAGTCCATATCTAATGCAATCGTTTGAATTTGCTGTGTTAGCGGAGTCCACATATTATATTTATCATTGATTTCTCGAGTGGAAGTAGGCACTGTGGTCATCGGTGTTCCACTCTCGAAATATGAGCTAATCAGGGGCTTAAAGTCCATCACACTATACTTTACGGGTATCCCTTTTTTTTCTAGTGGACGCCATGATTCAACAGACATCGAGAAATTTAATATCAAACGAAAAAAATTAAAAAAAAACTACGTATATTTCGAAATTCGAAAATTTGAATCAGGAAATCGACTCAAAACAACAAAATTCACGATATAAATGTAAATTTGGTGAATAAATGAAGAAAAAAGATACCAGTTAGATCCTATAAACCCAATGATAACAGAAAATCAAATCAAATATGCCTGAAACAAAATATACCTCGAAAAAACAGAATATTTCCTGAAAAAGAAAAAACAGTTCCAAAAAAAAAAATGGTTCCAGAAAAAAAATAGTTCCTGAAAAACATAGTTTCAACAAAATATAGTTCCTGAAATACAATTAAAAAATATTTCCAGTACGAATCCTCAAAAATATTTTCAGCGTCCTGAAAGAGAAATTATACTGAATTTGATTTGATGGAATTCTTTTTGTAGTGGAAGGACGGGAAAATAACAATTCCTAATAAATTGCCAACGTTTGCCAACCTTCTCATATGAGAATGTTGTTACCTACGAAAAATAAACAAACACCAAGTACAAGTTTTTGTCGACAAATGCCTCTTGCGAAACATCCATTCCAAACAGATTCATTAAATTGAGGTATTCACGCAATGGGAATATAAATTCAAATGATGAGCCCTGAGGAAGATCAAAAAAATATTGAATGATCGAAACGTTGGCAAATTATTAAGAATTGTTATTTTCCACTACAAAAAGAATTCCATCAAATCAAATTCATGATAATAAGGACACTATGTAATTTATGAGAAAGTATATTATTTTTCGCTCTGAATCAAATTTTGAGGAGATCAATACTTCCTGCAAATAAACTCAGCTTTACCGAAAGCTTTACCTAGATTTAGTTTGTTTTTTCTCGACAAATTAAAAGAATCTGTTTCTGAAAATTAATCTATTCTCAACGCTTGAACGCCGCAAATACTTCTACTTCTCAAAATTCACAATCCCCACTCCTCTCTCAATAAAATTCGTTTTCGCCAAAATAGCACCAATAGGTATAATTAATCCGCATAAAATATTCTGTTCAATCATTTAAAACGATGGTCCTTCGGCCAAAAATCTCCCACACATCAAAATCAAACTGCGCACTAAACTACCAATCACAAAAATACTTGTTCCTCAATTCTATTTATTCACTTTCCTATTCATAAAATGAAACATCTTGAAAATCTTCCATAACCCAAAAAAAATTGTTTTTTGAAAAAAAAATTTCAAAAATTCCAAAACTGAAACACTCCTTTAAAGAAAAATAAACATAATCTCAGCGCTGTCACCAGTTATTGTCACGCCCTATATGAGCATTGTCACTTTTTGTGTAAAAAAGTGACATTCATAAAGGGTTGACTACGTGTTAAAGGGGTTGACAAATGAGAGCGGCTTCACGTCAACCTAACAACAAAATTTTGGCTCTCCTCACCTCGGAGAGAGGGTACGGCCTTCTGCAGAAATGAGAAGATCTTGGTGTTATTTTTCTTTCAGAGAGTTCCGAGTTTTGAGGATAATTCAAACCAACGAAGTAACTTGACAAAAAAAATTTTCAAAATACCAACAACAACAAAGAGAATAAAGTACTAATTTATCCCTACGTCTGTACCTCGGACTGTATTAAAAACAAAAGTCATACAAAAAAAAAACTATACGTTTCCCTTTTCCTGGGCTACTTAATTACCCAAAATCCAAAATAATATAATACCAAAAAAATAAGCTGTGAGCTGATAGGAGGTGAGAGATGGCAAGACTTTTGGACTTACTGTCCTCATCAATTAAAATTGGAAAATTCTGACCTTTTGATCTCCCCTGCTGGTATGTTATCCAAGTTTTCTGAAATAAATCAGTCCCGCCACGATTTACTCCCGTTTTTTGCGAACCGCTACCCTCATTTTCGATCGCGCTTCCCGACTCGGAAATCCTAACTGAACAACAAGGAAAAATTCCCCTTAATACAAACACCTACTACTTCGTTTTCCCCCTTCTCGAAGCTACCTTCTATTTCCGTCAACTACGAAATAAAACCTTAACCTTATTCCCTTAAAGTACTTACTTAAACCGTTTCACCCTTCGAAACGACCTAATATTCCCCAATTACCATAATTTGAACTCTACCGTTCCCCGACGGCTTCTTCCATCTTCCGAGTAATCTAAGGATGTCTTTTTCGCCCGAAATCCCTAGATGCACTGCCTTCTCCTTTCGGAAACTAATTTGCTTCCACCTCGGGTGGGTGGTTCCCCCTCACTTTCCAGTTTTGCGTAGTACCAATCAGGTTTGGTGGAACCAGAAAATGTTTCTCTTCTTCTCTAAATTAGGCGTGCCTTGATCCTAACTTAACTCAGTTTTGCAATTCAGCAAAGATGTTCCATCTCACGATTCTTCTGCTGAGATCACAAAGTAGAGCTCTGTTCGAACGACTAGTTATAAATAAGTGATAAATGGTCTGGAGAATAATTCATTTCACAGAGTCCGAAAGAAAATTATTCGTTTATCTCCAGACGTCATAGAGGATCGGATAGTCCCCTTCACTACATTGTATTTACGTTCATTTTCAACTATGTGAATCGAAAAATCAATAATTCCCATGGTTTACCACACATATTATGTGCACACTTTTAATATTTTATTTTGGTTTAGTAATGAGAGGGTTGTTTTAGGTCTCGATTACAGAGATTGAATTTGACAAATGTTGACGTTTCGATTTATTTTAAATCTTCATCAGGGCTATTGCCAGTTGGTCTCTATTGTCTTCTCATAAAATATAACTGAGGATGAAACAACAACATACATCATGCGGATTGAAACTTGTGTACTTGAATATGTAGAATGGAAATGAATTTTATACTTTTTCTCAGTTTTAATCTGATAATACCGCCATTATCAGCTTTTCTCAAGCTCAGTTTCAGCAAATTCTCTAAAGAAATATAGCCGCTGATAATTTTACCTTTTCTTTCGAAAATAATCCTGAAATATCTTTGCCTAAATTGAAACATAAGTGCAGGGATTCTCAATGAACTCAAAATATCTAAACTCTCATACATTTTTAGTTCGATTATATTATTATCTTTCTGTTTGTTTTCAGATTGATTATTTCTTGTCATTGAACGTTTCTTGGCAAAAATTTTGGCAGAATTGCAGATAATTTCACTAGTTCTTCAATACTTAAACGGGAATGCATCAGCGTTTTCCAATAGTTGATTAATTCGGTTCCCCATCATTTAAATCGATTTATTCAGCGAATACATTTCAGCAGCGAATTAAGATATTTTTCTACCGTTCTGTTTAATCGCGAATAAATTGTGCCTCTACAAACTGAGAGTCTTCAGTTTTTATTCCGATCCTCAACTCATTAATTAACTCTAGTAAGAAATCTTGATCTGTTATAGGGTCTCAAGCTTTTCAGATCAACCTCATTTTCACGAAACCAATTGCATTATCTTTGTTTCCGTTTGAATTCAAAAGTAATAAAGCAAATGCATCAATAAATGATAGCAGTCTGTCTCAATTCTGAAAGTAAAATTTTGCTTGCGATGTTAAAGAAATATATTTTGCATCTTGCCATGTTGTCTGAATTTTGTTGGATATCTCTAACAATTTCAATTTATTAATATTCTTGTCAATATGCTTAGTGCATGAACTAGCAACATTAATGTCTTCATCTAGAACTTAAAATCATCTGACTTCTCTATTTATTTCTTCGGTAAAATTATTTTTTAGAATTTATATTTCATTTTCATCAAATTCATGCCAGTGAAGAAGGAGCTTTATTATTAATTCGTTATAATGAACAATTAAATTATGCATATCCACCCCTCTAATGGCATTCGATTTTTAAATATTTTTTTACAGCCCTTTTCGACTGTTTCGCTCCTGAATCATAAATATTTTCAAGAAATAGCTTGGTCTCATTCCGAATAATGAATATATAAAACGATAAACAAAATTGTTGCGAAAATTCTCACTCGTTTGTTATCGCAAAATCTAAATGAAATTGTCCCAATTAATACAAGGAACCATAACACGATCCATAAAAATTTTACCTAAAAACTTACTGATTGTTTCTGGTCCGCATAAAAGTCTTACAACTTACCTTGTCGCGGATCATTGAACTCGTAAATGTCTATAAGAAATTCTGGAGACATCCTTTTTGGGTGGTAATCTTGGAAATACTGAGTACCATTGACTTAGATTCTGGTACAACCCCCAATACCATGCTTCTTGATATGTCTCTTTTCATTCCTCTTCTATACTTTTTCATTAATTTTAGTAAGAAAATGGCACATACCGCAACAGTTATATTTATAATCAAGCATTATTCTAATGTCGTTAGGCACTTTTATTTCTGGTTCTTTCACAATGAAATTCGAGTTCACCAAGCCTGAACTCGACATTTCGGATTGCTATGATTTGAAAATATACATATCTAATGATAATGTCCTGACTTTTCTTTAATAAAAAACTGGAATTTCATATTTAACATCTATTGTTTGGAAGGAATGATTTACTGATTTCCGACCAGAATAATCCGATGGTTGGCAAAAATCAGCTTTGGTTTTTGTGAATTGATAGAGGAGAGTTACAAAATAATACCAAATTATCCCGAAATTCAACTGTAGTCTAGATGAATTGATTGTGGAGCTTTCTTCCTCAAAACTTTTTCTTTATGCTATATTTTATTTGTTGACATTACTCCGATGTTAAATTCAAGAGTTTTGTAGATGAATTTTCTAGAATATATCATCGAAAATTTTCCAACTGGACCGTTATACATATTATGGTATAATATTTGTTTCGGTAAAAAAAATTCCAAATGATGAATTTCAACAGAGTGAACACCGAACATTCTATTAAATAGATTTTATGAAGAGTATCTTGATAATGCTTGAAACTTTGAGAAACACTACTTTGTTTGTTTGTTCCTTCAGTTTTGTAGCTTTTCTCAACCAATTCACTTTGATGTGATTCATAATATTGACACTGCTGATGCCTAACATGGGGCCATTTTACAGAATGAAAGGACAAAATTTTCAGAAAATATATTTCGTTTGATAATAAATGAACCTTACTTTAGCTTATAGATTCCATGAAATAAAGAAAAGCAACATAACTAGGGAACTCGCTAGGGAATAAAACAAAAAATGTATGTCAAAGTATGTGTCATGAATCAAGATAATTAAAAAAAAACAATTAGTAAAAACAATTTAGTAGGGAAACGGTTATGACCCAAATCAGTTATATTGAAGAAACAATTTTGAACAGAACTTCCTAATTTGAGTTAGCGATTTCGATCTCTTTGTAGCGTTTATTGCAATTAGTGTTTGGAATTGAGGATGTTTTTAGTGTTTTGAACGATTTTTGTTGTGACTTCCGATATTCTGTGGTCTTCTTCGTCTTCTTCTTCATCTGCGGTGCCTTTTCTGGCAGAACCAAGGCCTGGTGTCCCATTGTTCATCCGCCTTTAGATGTCCCTTAGACACGTCAACATAAATGTCGCGAATCGATAGGGAGGGGTCCCTCTCACCATGGAAATATTGGGTGTAGGGTTTCCTAGGTGTGTTGACCTTAACTCATTAAGGTTTCCGCAGTTGAACAGAATTCTGCGGTCACTATATTCATAATCTCCTCCGACAATTGTTGTCCTTTTTTTGTAATTTTTATAAAGCACCGCATAACTCAAACTTCACTTTGAATCTTTTCTGGTTAATTATTCCAATTTATTTATTATCATATTGTTCATTCGTAAAATTCAGGAAAGTGGTGTGTCATTAGTGAGTTATTGGAATAACTTATTTTCTATGACCAAGATCATTGTTGATATGAAACAGATGAATTTGACGCTACGTACGACATGAAATCCTGAATACCTCAAGAGTTATTTATTTTAGGAGCATTAATATGATGGAACATTATCTTAATTTTTTTTCGCACAATCCAACGTAATCATAAAAAATAGGTTTCTAATTTGAAAAACGAAATTTATGGGCCAATCTTGATCCCAATTTTTGACCCACCCCATGACGAGTTTTTCAAAATTTTAAAAATGTACAGTATTTCAACAGTCTTCGACTTCAAAAATGTGAAAAAGGTTTGTGCTTAAGATATTTAGAATAGGAATAACAAATATTATACCGAATACTCTGATCTATCTTTTTTCTTAAGTTTTTTCTCGATATTCTGGAAATTATTATGACATATGCAAATACGAATGTATTTACAATTGAATACTCTATCGAAACGGAAAACAAAAAAATGGAAAGAAAGTTTTAATTTTTTTTTCATTCCCTGTATAACTAAAAGTTGTCAAGCTGCAAGAATATTCTAGCTCGGTAGGTAATGTCGAACAATATCATAATCCCCATTTTCAGATTAAAATAGGTCCAGTTCTCCAGAAACGCCTAATAGGCACTTGGTACATCTGAAGTACCAGCTTAAATTTATGATACCAGATGGTTTTTTTATGACACTTGATGGTGAAAATATTGGGATAAATGCCATTTACTTACATACATATATTGCCAAGTACTGGTTGCAAACTTGTTTTTTTCTAGTTCAGATTCCTTCGTATTTCATAACTCTCTCGGAATTATGTATTTCAACTGCTTTGAAATTTTACCAACTGCTTTGAACTTTTTCCAACTGCTTTGAAATTTTGCCAATTGCTTTGAAATTTTTTCCAACTGTTTCGAAATTTTTCCAACCGCTTTGAAATTTTTCCAACTGCTTTGAAAATTTGCCAACTTCGTTCAACATTGGGGGGGGGGGGATCATCCCCCTCCTATCCCACCCTTGGGCCCGTCCCTGTCTGTGGACCCAACTTCAACTGTTGTAAATGGAAAACTCTGACCTTTTACATTTCCCTCGATGATAATTAATCCTTATTAGACAAACGACTGGCACTACACCCGAACAACAATCCCGAAAAACCGTGCGAGAAGAAACAACTTCACACTTTTTCAAAATCCGGACACCACTCTTCAACGGACCTCAACCGTTTACCGTTTCGATCTTCGAAACAACCTAATACATCCCAATTACCCAAATTAGGACTCTACCGTCACCCGAGTTATCTAAGGATGTATTTTTTCGCCCGAGATCCCCAGATACACTACTTTCTCATTCTATGAACAGAAGTTTAAACTATTTTCTCCACCACTTTGGGGTGGTACCTCGAACGCGTTGCTTTCTCCAATGACGGTCCTAGAGAGGGAGAAGTTGGGGGTAATTACCCGCCCCCCAAAATAGTTAAATCATTCGCATCTTTCCACTTTATTTATATCGATAATACAAAAATGGAATTAGAATCATAAAATTTCAAGTTAATACTATCTTTTCAGTCTAGGACCACCTTTATTCCTCTACCAAAATCTTTCGTCTCATGACCTATATCTACCAATCCGAATTTCTCATGGGCGGTCTCCTGAACTACCTCAGTTCTTCGAAGTATCCCATTTAACGATACGGCACTAAATCAATCTTCGAATTATTCGAATCTGCATGGATAATGATCTCCTCGCAATGCTTCATTTGAATTATTCATATTCAAACATCATATATCTAACTTTCAGCGAGACTTTATCAAGTCTCTTAAAGTCCCTAAGAGAATAATTGCTTCGTAAATTTCAAGAGCCACTTATTTCTCATAATTCGATACGTGCATAGATTTTCTTGCTGAAACAACCTAATTGATCTGTCTCGATCGCAATTGAGATGACTTCAATTAATTTTCACGCGTCTCATAATCATTCGGATTGGTTGCATTTATTCATAACTTTTTTTATTTCCCAATCTATAACAAAGGCAATAATATTTTCGAGCACGAAGCGGAGGTTTTCTTGAACTGGTCGAATTTGGATAAAAAATGGCGGACAGAAAGCCTTGAGAAAAAAATCGTGAAGGTCATGGATTCGCACAGTTTTCATGGGGATATTCATTCATTATATGTTAGTCTTCTGCATCGGATTTATTTAAAATCTGTCAAATTTATGAGATAGAAAACAATTTTGCTAATCTCTATTATTCAATGCGAAAATCATGTAACGATATCGATTTCATATTTTATATTGATTTTAATAAAAACTCAATGAATTAGTGAAAAAATAATGTTGAATACTAGTCTAAAACTTGTTACTTCGTGGCACGTCTCTGAATTTTGATTTCGTGGAAGAATATCAGTGCCTTCTGCATTTTGAATAACTATATTAACAGGTTACTCCTCTAACACAGAAAATCAGTTGAAGTATATGAAAACAAGAGTGTAAAGAAGCAGGAACATTTATGAAATTAGACCTCGTTCAATAAATATACCAGGAATTAAATGTGGCCTTATCAACTGTACCTAAACAGCTTTCGAAAGATGATCAGTTCGGTTCAGATGGACAGAATCACAAGCCATACAAAAATTTCATACAATAAAATGTATTGAATGTATTTGAATGATGAATAAAACTCAATAATAATAAGGGTCAACATGGCTTTCAAATGAACTAATCTGGTCTGAAATCATTGAAAGGACTAAAAAAATTCAATTGTATTGCGAAAATTACGAGAATGAATTTTTTTCCTATGCAACAAGGAGTAATAAATTATATATTTCGCCTCCAGGGGCACTTCATCAATTATTTTGGGGAATTTCTACTAATGAAATTTTTTTTTCCAAATCCTGTGAGAATTGGTGATATCAATTGCTACAATTGCTTTTATAAAGAATAATTTCCTAAGGATAACAATTCAAAGCCTTTTTACTTCATTTCCGAGATCTAAATCTTTATTTTTTGTTTCCCTTCTCATTCCTCTCCTCACATTTTTTTGTTTCATATTGAACCATCCAAATCCTTCATATTTGATTTCACTTCTGACAAAAACAAATTTGTTGGCTGATGAGTTTGAAAATTGCATTGACTATTATGAAGAAAATGTATTCGAGAAAAGATGGCGTCCGAGAAGATGATCGAAATCCCAAAAAAAGGAGCATCGTCGATGCTTAAATATGTCACAATATGGCCAGGAATGGATAGTTGCTCACCATATGTAATCCACTTCGAATGTCCGTCAATTGTGATGAAAAGTCGCCAGTCTTGAGCATGAAATCTTGAGAATGGAGGAGGAAGCGAAGCTGAAATCACACTGAAAAGTATTTATTGATAGAAGAAGTCAAGAATAAACCTCAGTACTCATGAAGCAATTAAAAGAAACCAGCAGCTGTTGAAAATGAGCCCTCATCATACAAGATTCTCCAGACAAAATAACATCCTTGTCAATTAAACGTGGTCCATTAGGCCTATTATTCTATTTAATTCAGGGAAATTGTATGGATATTTACAATATTTCAAAGAATCTTTTCTTGTTCCAAAGTGCTCAGAGCTATGAAGTTAGTCCATGCTTCTAGTTCTTCAATCAACGTCCTATTGATCTAGAATAGGCCTCTAGCATAGTCAATATTTAAAGAGGCTGTAGAAAGGAACTTTCAGAAATGAAGCATTCAATAATTTTTTTTATATTATTTTGGATTCGTGTACCGCCTCATGGGTAGTTCTTAGTGATTCAAGTAATTTGTACACTCTCTTCAATTTTTTTGTTTTTGTTTATTCATTTATTCTCTTTCATTCCATATGTTTCATATTGTAGTTCATTATTCATTTTTTAATGAATCACTCACTATATATAAAAATACGTATTATTGTGATATTCGTAAGACCATTTTTCACTGGTTATTGTAAGGTGTCATACTACTTCAGATTCGTTCTTTGTTTATAGAATTCAATTTTTATCGGATATCAAAATTTTTTCCACCTCAGTGTTATATAATGTCAGTCAGCATTTTCATTTAAGAAGTAGAATGACGCACATTCCATTGGAGTGAGGGAATAGTATATTCTAAAACAAGTTGCAGAATGAGCTCCTATTCCAACACGAATGCAAAATTCGAAAACGATCCTTCGTCGCTCGTTTTCGAGAGCATGAGTGTTGGAATTGCCATCTGCAACGAGTATTAGACGATATTTCCTCTATTTCAGTCAAGTTTTGTGAAATACTCTCGAAATTCAAATAAAAATTCAGAATAGTGACTTTTGTATTGAATCTTGGCAGTTGCTGTGACTTAAGAAATTTAACAGATTACGGAATTTGCATTGATTTGATTTGAAAACTGAGAGGATCTGAGGTCAGTACTGACAACCACAAAACGAAAAATATAACTGAAAACAATGCTGTAATGAGTTTCATTACAGCACTACTTTTAGAACTGTAATGAACTCAGTACGATACTGAAATAGAGAAACAATGTTTTTACACCTACAATCGAATTGAGAGTCAAATATCAATATCACTCATATCGAAGCGTTGTAAATCTCTTATTTATGTCTGATCCTAAGTTAGTAAAAATTTGATGTACCTTTCCTAATAAAATTGATGTATCAAATATTGCGTATTATTCAGTTATTACGAGTTTTTCTCGGGTATGTACCCCGAGGCTGTGGTTTTCCATGATTAGACGTTAAGGTGATAGAGCCCTATGGAGATGACTTCCACGCAACATATTCTGTCACATATCTACAAAACTGCGTCACCAAAAGTGTCAAAATTTCACACATTTGCTACTATCAAAATGCGCATCGAATGGTTCAAGTGAATTTTTTTTCATCTCAATCATGAGCTGCGGGGGCGAGGGGTATTTTCAGTAACAGCTTTTTTACCTTTCATTATTTTACAAGTTTTATATCAGATTTATAAACTTTTTTTTTTAGAACAGGTGCTCTTGTTTGACATTGCCAAATTGCACCTGTTTTGAGAAAAATTCTCAACTCAATGTTTTTTTTTTTTTGAAGAGCAACTGAGAGGTTTTCGATAGCATGAGTGTTGGAATTGCCTTCGGCAACGATTATTAGACGGTATATTCTCTATTTCAGTCAATTTTTGGGAAATATTTTCGATATTCAAATGAAAATTCAGATCAGTGACTTGTGACTTTTGTATTGCATCTTGGCAGTTTGTGTGACATTCGAAATTTGACAGATCACGGAATTTGCATTGATTTGATTCGAAACATGATTCGATCGGAGGTCAGTACTGACAACAATAAAATGAAAAATATAACTGAAAACAATGCTGTAATGAGTTTCATTACAGCATTACTTTTAGTACTATAATGTACTCATTACGATACTGAAATAGGGAACAAAAATTTTAAATCTATTTTTCTCCAAACTGAGGTAACAAAGCGATGTCACATAAGAGCATGATGCTTGAACCTAGGAGACACCCTCTTTCGTTCTTTACTTTTATTTGGTTTTAAGTTTACTTTTATTTTTCGGTGTGTCGCAAAGTTTGAAGCATCGAAATCAAGATACTTTTCAAAAAAAAAAACAGACTTCATTAATTCAAGAAATCTACATAACTGAATAAAAAGTGGATTGAAAATCAAAGTTAATTACCCACCACTTCGAGGAGATACTTCATATCAAAACTACTCATCCCCAGCATCAACCCCTTGTCACAAATTTATAAGAACAAGTTTTTCCGAAAGAATTTATCCTTTGATGGAAATGAGCCTTACTTTTGCTTTCAGATCACATGAATAAAGAAAAGCTACTTAATTGAGAAATCAAAGATCCAATCATCATAAAAGATGGTACTTTTCACAAAAAAAAAAGATTTTATGAAATGAATACATAAACATATTCTTATGTTGATTCATGAAAAAAAGTTAATTACTCACCACTTTGATGAGATTCATCACACATTTACCCCTTTCACTTGATCAGCTCTCTCGATATGTTTAAATGATACGCTGTCTAATTCAAACACTTGACAAAAAAATATTGGATTGAACACTATTTATCACGAGCTAGACCAATATGGGGCTGAAAACCATGAATTTATGTAAAAACGGATTAAGAATTTTTACAGTTGCCTTTATTTAATGTTATCCCGACTGCGTTCTCAGCATGCCTTTATCCGGCCAAATGTTAGCTTGTTTCTACCGGTTCGGTCAGTACTGATTGTGAAGTTTATTTTCTGAAAATTCAAATGCCTCCTCCATATTTCACAATCCTCTTGAAGATAATATTTTAACTCATTCATCGAAATTTTTACAACTGATTTAAAATTTTCCGAAGTGCTTTTAAATATTTTCAATAGTTTTAAAGCTTTTCCGGTTGCTTTGACAATTTGCCAACTTCAATTTCTGTCAGTGATTGGAACAGAATGTTTGACGACTACCCGCAGGTATATAACGTGTAGACCTCTAGAATCTCTATCTCGAAACACAGAATATTTTGGGATCAGTTACAGTTATCTCTTCTACATAGCATATCATCTTCTTCTTCTTCTTCTTCTTTATTCTTCCATGTAGGCTTGAAGCCATTTCTTCATCGATGAAATCTCTATTCTGCGCGTAAGTTATCACTGCATCTCTTTCTGGGTCGACCGATACTTCTCTTTCCTAGAGGTGATTTATCCCTTGCCTTCTTCACAATCCTGTCTTGCCCCATTCTTTGTATGTGAGAGTTCCATTCTCTCTTTCTGTTGTCAATCCACTCCCCAATTTTCTCCAATTCACATAGCTTTCTGATCTCATCACTCCTTTGTCTGTCATATAAAGTTTTGCCAGCAATTCTACGGAGAATTTTCGTTTCCGCTGCCTCCAGCATACGCCTGATCTTCGAAGTGTTTGGTCTAGTTTCAGCAGTGTAGGTCATAATAGGTCTTATGATACCCTTATAAATTCTTGCCTTCGTTTTTATGTTCAGATGTTTATTCCTCCATATAGTATCGTTAAGGCAGCCTGCAATTTCATTTGCCCTCTTTGATACCTCATCCTCAATACAGCCAAAACTGGATAATTCGACCCCCAAGTATTTGAATGACATTACTTGTTCCTTTATTTCCCGATTTACTTCCAGTTTACATCGGAGGGGTTCTTTTGCTGTTGTCATGCATTTAGTTTTTTTAGTGGCTATATCCATATTGAATTGCTTTGCAATGTTGAAGAAGAGCTGGAGGATCCTTTGAAGGTCATTTTCTGCGTGGAGTACTGCATCATCGGCATAACAGATCATCGTAAACTCCCGATCGCTTATTCTGTAACCTTTTCCATTTTTCACTTTTTTTATGATCTCATCCATAATGATATTGAATAACAGTAGGCTTAATTAGTCACCCTGTCGGATTCCGCTGTTGAAAGGTATTTTTTTTACAGTTTGCCGTTTGTTCGTATTTGTACGCAATTTTCCGCATATATGTTCTTAATGGTCATAATCAGATTAGTCGGTATTCCGCGGTTTTTCAGAAGTTATAATACGTCCCTCAGTCGTACTTTATTGAATGCTTTGTGTAGGTCAACGAAACATAGAAACGCTGGTTTATTATATTCCGTTGATTTTTCGGCTATCTGTCGCATCACGAATACAGCATCCTTATAGGATCTTCCTGTTCTAAAGCCTTGTTGTCCATCAGCCAGTGTTAGGATGGGGTTTATCTTTGTTGTTATTATCTTCGTCACAAGTTTAAACATGACGTCCAGTAGATTAATTCCTCTATAGTTTTTCGGTTCTTTTTTATCCCCCTTCTTGAACATCAGATTCATTGAACTTGTTTTCCAGGAAGCAGGTATATTCCGCTCTTTGAAAATTTTATTGAATAATGAAGTTATCTCCGTTATCAAGCTCTCTTCTCCGTATTTGAGCAATTCATTCGGGATATTGTCGGGCCCTGGTGATTTTCTATTCTTCATCTTCCACAGTGCCGCTATAATATCTTGCTCTTCAACTGTTAGATCGTCATTTATATGAATGTTCCTTTTCTTGTGTACCATCATCTTGGAACAATTTTGTGTGGTATTTTCGTTTATTGGATTTTCTTCGAGTTCGCTAACTTTTTTTCTCTGTTGTCTTATGAATCTCCACAATTGCTTTTGTAGACCGTAAAAATCGGACTCCATTCTTTCCGAGAAAATTTCCCAGTGATCATTTTTCGTTTTTAGGTGTCGCATTTGATGGAATGTCATGTGGGCTTTCAACTGAAAGTGGAGTTCCACAGTGATCTATACCGGATCTATTACTTGTTCTTTGTTATGTTACGTGTGACCTCCCCTCTTCGAATAAATCATCATACTCTCCATTCGCCGCTGAGGCTGATATAGATATAGTCTTTTCTGTTGACCAAGTCCAATAGTCTCAGCGCGATTTGGGATTATAAAACTTAGAAACTTTTCCCAAACATTCCAAAACCTAAGCTAAGATATATCTGTGCATGCAAATTGTCGAATCACCTGATGAAATCGATAGAAGAAGTATCTTTTTTCATTGACTTTCCAATTTAGCAAGTTGCCCTGTTGCACCTTGTAGAATAAGAATAAAAAACCTACCACTGGCTTGCAGATGTGTACCTCTGACGTCCCAAATGTTGATCCTACTTGTTGTCTTCTTCCTGATGGTTGCATACCATGCTAGATTGGTCGAGGTTTCTTCGAGATTGGATTTTTTATGGAAACAACAAGCGGAGAAGGAACTTCAAGATATGATGGAGACAAGACACAACAATACCCAGCTTCTGAAGAACATTTTGCCAAACCATGTTGCTCGCCATTACCTTAGTAGTGATCGGAATAGTGAGGTAAGAGTAAAAGTTGAAAATTTTTCGTGTTTTATAGCTATTCAAATAGTTTTTTTCAGGAACTGTATTCGCAGTTTAGAGAGCAAGTGGGAGTTATGTTCGCAAGTATTCCAAATTTTACTGATTTCTATTCAGAGGATGTCAATAAAGGCGTCGAATGTATAAGACTGTTGAATGAAATAATTGGTGAGTAGAGTATATTCTAGTGAAAACCCAAGATTTCAAAATGAGGTCAAAAAAAAGACATTGAGTTTCTATTTTCTTATTTGCAGCTGATTTCGATGAACTCTTGGATGAGGAGAGATTCAGTTCGATAGAAAAAATCAAAACTGTTAGTGCGACTGCAACATACATGGCTGCATCTGGACTGAATCCAACTCAAGATCAAGTTAAGAAAAACGTAAGTGAAATGTTTCAATTCCGAGAATTCCTGATTAACTTTGAACAACGATAATGGCATGTCATAGATCAATCTCTTCTAAAAAATGTTTGTTCTATTTTGTCGGTCTTTCTCCTCTCTCATCTCACACTTCTTTTCTATGTTTTTTCATCACTTTTCCCCACAACTCTCTCCTTTTTTTTCACTCATTCGAATTTTAAAAATTACAACATTCGAAACTGAAAGTCAACTTCAAGTATCTTGGATAGATATTTATGAATATTGCTTCATAATAAAGGGCAAGTATGTTTTTTATCGCATAGTGATCGGAAAATTTTTCTTAAACGTCAAATTTGAATTAAATATCAAATCAATGAGTTCACAACATTTTCATTGTCCTATTTCAGATTTTCTCTGCTCCCACTGTAGGAAGAATCACCTCAACTGGGTGCCTGTAGTTAGCGAAAAGTTGAAAGCACTAATTCAGAAACTCTATCCAATATTTAGTGCTCAGTTAGTGCCTATTAGTGCCGTTTGAATCAATGACAGCACCACTGCAGTTTCCAAGATATTGACGGTTCAAATTTTTGGTGCCAACTTCAAGCTCAGCACCAACAGTTTCAAATTACCATGAAATTCATATGCCAGTATTAAGTGCCTAATTGGTGCCTATGAGTGCTGTTAAAACTACTGATATATCATTTTTAGTCTAATAGTGTTCGAGTGTTGTCTTTCAGCAAGTGTGAAGTTAGTTGGAAGTACTTATTCTGCAAAGATGTCAAATATTTAGTGCCTTAATAGTGTTAATTGATGCTGCAAAATCTTTAAGAGCACCCTCATGGTTTTTTAGCTATTAGCAATTATATGTATTTATTATTGAGCGGAATCTGAAATTCGAGTCAGACGAAGCCGGCTCTAACATCTACCCGTAAATATCGAATTTGATGTGGTTCTCAGACGATAAAAACTATACGTATCTACTGTGTCTTAGTCAACGGTCGAAGATATCGTGAAACACTATTGATATTATGAAGACCAGGGCTGCGTTCACAAACTTACTCAAAGAGTAAAGTAAGAGTTCACAATCTTACTCTGACCAATGTCATTCAAACATGTGAACAAAGGTATTATAGGTTATGAATAATACTTTAATATTGCATTGTTGCTATCGTGAATGATTTACACAAGTTTGAGGAGAAAATTCTCTCCAGTCGTACATTTTTAGTTGTGTCTTCGAAGTATCGTCTATTTTTCTTTTATTTTAAAAGCAGAGCACAACTGTGTTTTTTGATGATCGTGAGATAATTGATAAATGTTCTCAGGTCGTTGAAATATTCCTAATGAGACAGAAACAACGAAAAAGGATATCATATTGTCTGTAATCTTTTCTTGCAAGTAGAAAAATCAAAATGTGATAACATTTTTTGTTGTTTTATTGACTTTAAGCCAGAAAAAATTTAATACTTCGTAAAAAGAAATAGTTTCATTCAAGGAAGTTGAAAAATATTGTATAAAAAATAAAGCAAATATGAATGAAACTTGACAGATCTTCAACTCATGGTGGTTAATTTCAAAATTATTTGATTTATTCTGAATATTCGGTTTCTTTTCTGCTTTTTTCTTTTTTCATTTCAGATTGAGAATCGCAAGCCGTTTTTGGGAAGAATCTATCGACGGATAACATGCAGATGATGTCTTTCAAGATTTTTCCTGATATTTAATATTTTATGTTATTTTTTTTACGGGGTGGCAGGTTTTTTCGGCTGAGGTTTTTTCCCCCTGGCTCTATAGTATCATATGATACTAGTGATGATAGTATCGTATGATTCTATAGTATCATACGAAGAATGTTATGATACCCCGTTCTTTTTTTACCTCAGCTTAGGTACTTTTGTTTCAACATTTATTGTATTATTTTAGCTCTCTATTTTCATAAGAATATATATATATAACTCATGAATATAACAAAATATCAATGTTATTGTGGGATTTTTTTTGTCCCGATTTATTTGAACTTGAACGGATCACTCTTTTCGATACTCCATTATCTCCTGTTTAGTTTGAGTTTACTTTGAGTTTCGTTAATTCACTGCTAGAAATTGTATCGAATTCATTAATCATCAAAGTAATTATTTCCTATATTTCTTTATTTCACAGAATAGTTGTTTCAAGTGGAAAATTCATTGTTTCGTATTTCGTTACTGAAATAACACAAAGCTAGAAATGAATACTTATTCGAATGATATTCAAGTTTTGAAAAGTCTGCGACAGCAGGACAAAATGAAAATCGTACGTCATAGCTGTCAGAGTATGTGTTTACTCTCCCAAATAGCAGAGTATGCAGAGCTTACTCAGAAGAAGTTTATAAACGCTCACAGAGTATACTCTCAGGAAAACAAAGTAAGTTTGTGAACGCTTCAGAGTGAGGAGAGCTTACTCTGAGTAAGTTTATGAACTCAACCCAGGCGCCCATTTGGATTTTCTTGAGCAGTGTGAGCTCACTTCTAACAATGTCTATCTGGAAAAAAAAGGGCTCGTGTGGAAATTAGAATCTGCTCATGCGAAAGAAATAAACGAAAATATGAAATTCATTTTAACGTCAGCAGAAACGCATTTTTAACCGTGTTTGTGCCCAATTTGACTTTGTGTTCGTATTATTTTCTTTTATGTTCGTTACCTCAGGACTTTTGACTTGGTTAAACCGATTTTAATGCTGCTTCTTATCAGAAAGCTGGTTCTGATAAAGGCATCTATCGGAAATTTCTCAACTTTGCATTTAATATGTATGTGGAATGGAATGGTGCTGTCAATGAAGAAACGGCATAGTTTCAGAATGAGAGCACTCAAATTTTCGCGGACCCACAGAAAAGTATCATGAAAATTTCTCGACATTCAGAAAGCAACTTGAGAAAGATTACAGTTAACATAAGTTATTGAAACTTTGCCAATCATTTCATTTTCCCCTCATCATATATATTCTTGAAACATGATCATTCCTGGCTTGAGGTTCGAAAAACTATTCTTTCGATTATTGTTTTTCGACTACAATACTGATTTTGCTAAAAATTACTTGGAAGCCTCCCAAATTTTTTAAACATTATCCTTCAAACCCTGGCCAGAGGTTTCTGCAGAAAATGGATGAAAATCCATGAATTTGATAATAATCGTGATCTGAGTTTCTAATTTATTTTCTCGATTGAGTATTAGGGTAGAGATTTCAAATCGAAACACCATTAAATGATTTCGTATATTTTTTTCGCATGAGCAGATTCTGATTTCCAGACAAACTCTTCATCCTCCCAAATAGACGTTGTTCGAACTGAGCTCTCACTGCTCAAGAAAATCCAAATTGACACCTGGTGTTCATAATAGCATAAGTGCTTCACGAAATCTTCGACCGTTGACTAACCAGACACATAAGATACGAATTTTTTTTTATCGTCTGTGGACTACTTCAAATTCGATATTTACTCGCAGATGTTCGCTTCGTTTGACTGGCATTTCCATTCCGCTCAATAGATGGCTACGATGTAATTTAACACGTAATTGCTAGTGGCTTAAAAACCTATAAGGGTGCTATCAAAGATTTATACGGCACCAATTGGCACTATTAAGGCTGTTAATTCACTGAATATTTGACATAGTTTCAGAATTAGTGGTTCCAACTTTTCGCCAACTTCACACTTGCTGGAAAAATAAAAATGAGGCAGCAATTAGGCACATAATACTGGCATATGAGTTTCTGTTGAGAGTCTGAGAAAATAATGCTCGATATTATGAAAATTTTTCATTATTTCAATTGGTTTTAAAATCACTAATAGGCACCAATTAGGCACTAAATATTGGCAGATAAATTCCACTGTAATTTGAAACTTTTGGTGCTGAGCGTAAAGTTAGCACCAAAAACTTGAATTGTCAATATCTCGAATACTGCAATGGTGCTATTATTGATTCCAACGGCACTAATAGACACTAATTAAGCACTGAATATATGACATAATTTCAGAATTAGTGCTCATGACTTTTTGTCTAACTTCACTCACTCACCTCAACACCATGTTCATTGGCAAATGCCGAAACATAATCACTCTTGTCCTTCGAAATCTCTTCAATATAAAAAATTTACAATTCTCAAATTCTTGCTCTCTGATACAGAGTGTTTTGTTTTTATGTTGAAATAAAAACATTAAACTTAGACACTCTGGGTTTTCCAGAGGTTCTTCGTTGGAGATATGTCCTACAGTTGTGTGCTTTCTTATGGAAACAATAGTTGATTACGAGTGAGATAAATCATAATTTTTTTTTTCAAAATATTCCACAGTATACAGAGTGACCATTTGCCATTTGTACGATGAGGTATCAATTAGGTTATAAATTCATAAAGCTGAATGAGTTCGAACAAGTACGCAATAAATAGTTTCAGGCTCTCACGACCGGATATATTGACATTAAGAGAGTCTTCGGGCTTATTGGCAGTGGTCTATTAGGAATTTTTTCACCTAACGTTTCGCCCACATTTGCGGAAGGCATCTTCAGAGGATTCTTGGTCTTGGATTGTAACTCGACCGCTGAATTTTCGAAAGAGATGCTGGATTCGATCCGTTGGTCCCACTTATATCCTAATCATTGGCGGGAGAAGGTAGTGGGTTTACGCGCGCGATGTTTATTGGTCCATCGCTACCACTTCGTATTGGCTTGATTTTGGTCTCTTCCAACACCGGCAACCATGCGCTATGTACCAAAGGAGTTTCTTCCCTTCCGTTCATATTGTTCTTATGTTTAGATATCTCAATGGCTTCCATGTTCATCCTAGGATAGAAACTTTTGATGTTTGAAATAGCTTCTGCCTTTGAGAAAATAATATTGTGTTCATCTGTCAGAGCATGTTCCCGCTCGTGCGGATTTTTCTGTCCGATTGAGTCGACAGCATCGTTCATGCTCCTTAATTCTCGTATTGATACTTCCCTTCGTTGTACCAACGTAGACTTTGCCGCAGTCACAAGGTGTCCTGTAAATACCGGGTTGAGAGAGTGGATCGACTTTGTCATTGGAAGTTCTGATCATTTGGCCAAGTTTTTGAGTTGGCTTTTAGGCAGTCTCTTCATTGTGGCCCTTTAGTATTCTACCAATTTTATCGGTGACCTTGGGGATATATGGTAAGATAGCTCTTCCATTGGGGGTGAGTTGTAATGTGTTATCATCACGTGTGGAAAGTCTTGGTCTTATTGCCCCCTGAATTTTCTTAGCATTATATCCGTTAGCGACGAATGCATGCTGTAGATGTTCAAATTCATCCTCCAGAAATTCCGGCTCGCATAATCGTCTACTCAGTTCGTAGAAAAACTGCAGAACATTCAGTTGGGACAGAATGACCGACTCGTTAGTTTTGATGTTGTGTCTTTGTTCACACCAGTTTCCATCAGGGAATCGCTTAACTACGTGTCTGAGTTATTCCCGAATGACATAACAAAGCTCTTCGAACTTTGCCTATCATCCAGCTATTTTCAGTGGAAAGGCGAATTCTATGAGCAAATAGTTGGCTGCGCCATGGAAAACCCTCTAAGTCCTGCAATTGCAAATTTCTTCATGGAGGAATTCGAACAAGTGCAATTAAAGCGGCAACTAAGAGACCATCCACATGGCTACGTTATGTGGATGCTACTTTTGTCGTCTGGAGTCATGGACCTGAAGAATTGGATGCTTTCCTATCCCATCTCAAAGTAGGCACTCAAATATTCAATTCACTATGGAAATTGAAAAGGATGGTGCTCTACCCTTTCTAAACGTCTTGGTTACTAGAAAGCCTGATAGAAAGTTAGGACAACGGGTTTATTGAAAATCAATCCACACTGACAGGTATCTACACAAGCAGTCCAATCATCATCCTCAACAGAAACGAGGAGTTATAAAACCACATGTAGACAGAGCCCGACGATTGTGCGAGCCGGAATTTCTGGAGGATGAACTTGAACATCTACAGCATGCATTCGTCGCTAACGGATATAATGCTTAGAAAATTCAGAGGGCACTAAGACCAAGACTTTCCACACGTGATGATAACACATCACAACTCACCCCAATGGAAGAGCTATTTTACCATATATCCCAAAGGTCACCGATAGAATTGGTAGAATACTTAAGGGCCACAATATAGAGACTTTCTATAAGCCAACTTAAAAACTTGGCCAAATGATCAGAACTACCAAAGACAAAGTCGACTCACTCTCTCAACCCGGTATTTACATGATACCTTGTGACTGCGGCAAAGTCTACATTGGTACAACGAAGCGAAGTATCAATACGAGAATTAAGGAGCATGAACGATGCTGTCGACTCGATCAGACAGAAAAATCCGCACGAGCGGAACATGCTCTGACAGATGAACACAATATTGTTTTCTCAAAGGCAGAAGCTATTTCAAACATCAAAAGTTTCTATCTTAGGATGAACATGAAAGCCATTGAGATATATAAACATAAGAACAATATGAATAGAAGGGAAGAAACTCCTTTGGTACATAGCGCATGGTTGCTGGTCTTGGAAAAGACCAAAATCAAGCCAATACGAAGAGGTAGCGATGGACCAATAAACATCGCGCGCGTAAACCCACTACTTTCTCCTGTCAATGATCAGGATATAAGTGGGACCAACGGATCGAATCCAGCATCACTTTCGGAAATTCAGCGGTCGAGTTACAATCTAAGACCAAGAATCCTCTGAAAATGCCTTCCGCAGTTGTGGGCGAAACGTTAGGTGAAATAATTCCTAATAGACCACGGCCAATAAGCCCGGAAGATTCTCTAATGTCAAGTACGCAATTTTTGCGACTCAACATTCTTGCTGTTTTCAACTTTTGTCTCCACTTTGTTTCTTCATACCTTCAAGTAATCATTAATGCAATGTTCCTTCCAGATGAGTAATCACTTCGACAATATCGATCACCTTTGCGCCCTAGTGGATTTCGCGCTACTCCTTCGCCTCAAACTCAAGGAGATCAACGAGGATTCCTTCAACAACTTCGGCCTCAGAGTGGGCATTTCTTGCGGTCCTTTGGTATGCGGAGTCATCGGTGCCAGAAAGCCAGTGTTCGATATTTGGGGTAATACAGTTAACGAAGCTTCCCGGATGGACTCTACAGGAATAATTGGACATATACAAGTACCGAAACATACAGCTCAGGTAAATATCACAATTTGAATGTGGGTCTATAAGAATGATGAGAATATAAGCCAGGATTTTTCATACACATTCTGTTAATATGGCAGTGAAGGATAGAACAGGCTTAATTACTGGTGGATAACACAATTCCAGATTGAGAAAATTATATTTTTCATTCCATATCTAGTGAAAAACCTGTACATCAGATTTTCAAGAAGCCCAATTATCATCAGAGTTTACACTAAATACCCTTTCAGAAAAACCTTATTTCATCCATATTTCATTTAGCATTGAATATCGAAAATTTTCACTTTCAAATTCACCAACCTTCAAATCTCCGAACACTGCTTTAATTGAATGAATTGATTCACTCGAAAACACGTCTTCAGGAATGTTGTGTATATTTCATTTTCCTGAATACACAAATTATATTCTTACATTACCTCTGAGAGTTTTTCGAAAAAGCCTTTTCCTAGGTCAGGACGGGCTTGAACTGATATAAACTCTCAAATATCAAGTTATTATTCATTTTCGAAAATGCTATTTTCGAATAACTGAAACAGAGATGGTTGCTTAATCATAAATATTTTTCATAACAAAAACATTAAAGTAGATTCATTAAAACATGAGATTTGAAAGATGAAAATATATCTTAAAAACATAAATTGAAGAAAAACTAAACATTAAATGTGAACAACAATGTTAATTTGTCCTGGAAAATATACCATTCTCTTCTTAACAGTTTCTAACTCTTTCAATCAAATATGCTACTGCTTTTTCTCCACTTCTGGTCGGAATGACTAGTTTTTCACAATTATTATTTCAACAACACTGAATAGAAATATGTAAGTTGAGACTTTTGAGCTGAAAAACAAAGTGAAAAATTAGCGAATCATTCAACATTTATGAAAATAGAAAAAAAAGTATTTCAATTTATATATATAAAAAATAATATATATAAATAATATATATAAATATATATAAAAAAATGCATGATCAGGAAAGTGCCTGATTCCAATTGACATCTTTCAGCCAAAGTGAATGGTTTGTCAGTTTGTCACTATTCACAATTTTCATACACACTTGTTGCCGTTTGTGTATTTGCTGTTGATGATTTTTTTTTGGTCATATTAAATTAGGCACCTTATATTACGAACTTCACTTTCAATATTTTTCTGTTCATGGTGTAGAAGTGTAGATATTGGCAAACTTTTGTTGATCGCAACAGTGTACGCGACGATGTTCGGTACGCTATTCGGAGCATGTTTGTATGCACCTTGGGCTGATATTTTCTCGAAGACCTCAGAGAATGAGTTTATGAGACAAATAGGGCGGTAGGTACTCATTTCCTCTGGGTTACCTTTCTTGAGTATGGCTTGATCATAGTCAGTTTGAGCGAGTTAGGGAAGATACCGTTAAAAAATGATGAAAACATGTCTTCAGTAATGTTGTGTATCTTTAACTTTTCCGAATACACAAATATTATTCTTTTTCTCACATTAGATCTGAGTGTTTTTCGAAAAAGTCTGTTTCCTAAGTTCAGGAGCAATGATAAAACTCTCCAATATCAAATTATTATTCATTTCGAAAATTCTATTTTCGAATAACTGAAACAGAGATGATTTCCTAATCATGAATATTTTGCATAACAAAAACATTGAAAAAGATTCATTAAAACATGAGTTTTGAAAGATGAAAAAATATATGACATAAATTGAACAAAAACCAAACATTAAAGAACAAATGTTTTTTTCGCCATTTCTGGTCGAGATAACCAGTTTTCAAAATTATTATTATAACAATAAAATGATTATCACGGTGGTTAAGGAAATTTATCAAGGCTAATCTTAACCCCTGATAATAACTAAAAAAAAAAAATGTGCCCCTCAGTCAGAGTGTAGGGTGGGTCGAACAACAACAAAAATTCCTTTAATTTAATGTTTAATCAGGGCGCCCCGAAATTACGAAATCTGCAAAGGGTATTGAGAAAGTTGAAAAGCGAACAAAATATATATATATATATATATATATATATAAAACAAATAATGGAGGGTAAACAAAAAATCAAAGTACCTTTGTGTAACGTTACACTCAGTTTTCATTCAGATTTTACAAGATAAATACTTTGTCAATATAGAAATAACTGAGGAATTCGTAATTTAAACGGTGTTATTGGTACCCCAAATACATTGTTTTTCTCTCAGAAAAAAAGAAAAGAAAATATAAAAATGGTGACGACCTGACCTCATGAACTCTGGGTTTTATCGTCCACAGTTGTCCCCGGATCTTATGGTCTCTGAAGAGCTCAGAAAACGTAGAATTTGGTCTCGATTTCCCGATACTTCCGAAAATCACTGATGTGCAGTTGTGACATACAACAGGATCTCATAAAAAAGGTGCAAATCGGCCCCTAAGAAACAGCCTCCTAAAATTTTTGATGGATTTTTATTAGCAAATGAAATTCACAGTTCTCAAATAACTCACTGGATGTTGTGCGGCTTCTTATTGTGGTTTGTAACAGATAAATCCGACAAAGTCCATTACAAATTGTCTTTCAGGAAAGAAAAAGGTAACGTTATTCGAAAAACAATCTGATTTTCTGCTTTACTCCTTGTGAAAATATTCCGGTAAGAACGAATATGCTCATCTCACAGCGAAGCTAAACCATCTGATTATTATCGGGAAATTCGACATATGAATGTGAATTTAAAACATCGCGGTTACTCGATTCCAAATTTCAGCGGCGTCTGCACAGGGTGGCAAAAGGGTTGAAAAACGATTCATTTTCAAACCGTGACATGATATCACTGAATAGAAATAAGTTGATACTCTTGAGCTTCAGAAGAACTTGAAAAATTACAGAATCACTCAACATTCATAAAAATAGAAAAATGATATTTCATCACAACAGTTATTTATCGAAATATTCTAAAAAAAGCTTGCTTGATCAGGGAAGTGCCTGCTTTTAATTGACATCTTTCAGCCAGAGTGCATAGATTGTCAGTTTGTCACTACCCACAATTTTTATACACACTTGTTGCTTTCTGGTTATTTGCTGTTGATAATTTTTTTTATCATATTGAACGAGGTACTTATATCACAAACTTCACTTTCAATCTTTTTCGGTTCAATATTTCATTTTCTTCCACGCTGTTAGTTTGCAAAACTATTATACAATGTAATGAATAGTCATGAAATCTTCTCGACTGAGAAAAACAGCTTAGATTGATGATACAAGATGTTTTTTTTCGACACAGTCCATGCGGCGTAACTGGGAAAATCTACAATTAGGTACCTTCTGCGGCCGCTGCAGGACAAGGCGAAAAAAGGAAAGTGATTAATTTTTTTAAACACTCCGTTACAAACATGGGATATCAGGCTCAAAATAACCCTGACATTCAGTCAACGCAAATCACGAATTTGTACAGTTGGCGTTATTTTATGCTTTTATCTTACTAAACGTTGCGTTGTTTGTGTCGATGTATAAGTTCTAATTGAAAACCCTATTTTAGAAGATTTCAAATTCCTCCATATGTCACAACTCTTTTGGAAATATGTATTTCAACCCCTCCATTAAAATTGCTTTGCCATGTTTCCACTGTTTTGAAATTTTTTCAACAGCTCAGAAATTTTTTGTCCCCTTTTATAATTCGCCAACTTCGTTCAAAGAAGGGGGGGGTCGTCCCCTCCAAATTCCCTCCCTCTAACCTTTCTCAATTTCGACCTGTCCACCACCCTGTGAGAACCTGCCTTTATACTTTACTCGATGCCTTCAAGCGCTAAAGAAAAAATTACTTTCAGATTCTTGCTGTCCGTGGTTATGATGTGCGGAAAAGAGGTATAATAGAGGTGAAAGGTAAAGGACCAATGGAAACGTATTTCGTGGCTGGAAGGCAAATTGGCAAACCCCCAATTTTCCAGAGACAACCAAGTCATCACAGCAGTTTGGCAGCTGTGATGTATGCGATGAAGAAGAAGCACCATAGTAATAATTGTAAGTTATATTAAAAAATGAAATCTCAGACTCACCCAAAATCTGCTATACCACTTAACCCTTATACCACAGTAAGGGGTGATAGAATGCAATGCTCAAAAAGTGCATTTGAATATAACTTAATCGAAAATTTGTGAATGAAAGTTCGTCGAAAAAAAACAATAAGAAAAAACAACAATCAGAGGACATCAACGAATAAGTTCACACAGACCATATTGTATCTGAAACTTTTTTCATGACGTTTGTTGATATTTAGAACGTCAGCTCTGTAAACCAATTCACCACTTTTTGAACACAAGGAAAACAATTTCGGTTAATAGTTATCACAGAATATTCATAAGAAACATTTGTACAATATTGCTGAGATAGAAAACGCAGTCAAGTGATTCTACACAATTACATTTCGTAGTTTATTCTCGGAATTGTGGAGATAAGTTTCATTTCTCTACAAAATGATTTTATAAAATGTACATTAGGAGCCAACTTTTGTAATCATAATTTCTAATTCCATAGATGAACCTGATACAGAGGTTTTGCACAAGCTGGATTCGACCCAAAATTTCCTGATCAAGAAAAAAACATGCCCATGAGAACAACAAGTGAACTGTGACAAGACCACAGTCTCACAAACAACGTTTTTGTATGAAAGGGCAGATACGACCATCCGGTATAGCACTCTCAATGGTCGAATTCAGCGAACGAAACCGTTGTGCAACTACTGCAACTGTTTCGAACCAAAATTGAAATTTTGGCAATTTCAACTTGGTCATTATCTCTGTATCTGTTCGTGCTAGGATACTATGTTTTTTCCCAAGAAATTTCTTGCTGGACTATGACTAAAAGTTGTGTTTTTCTAATGGAAACAATAGTTTATTATAGATTGGTTTCACGAAATTTCGATCGCACCGTCAAATTAATTGGAGACACCATTAATAAGAGTTTTGCATCTTATATAGACCCAAAACCGTGAAGTCTAAAGGCATCGAAAAATAAAACTGTTTTAAGCATTGTCTATAACTTATGCACGGAAATAATGATCAGTAGATACTTTTCTACGTAGCCCCCTATATAATGTGTATATATTTGGAAGGGAGAAAAATGCTGATTCCTTCCGAGTCATCTATTGTTTTCATAGGAAAAAAAAACAACTGTATGTTATAGCTCAACAAGAAAAATTCTCTGGAAAAAACAAAGTTAGATACTGAATTGATATAAATGTCTTTATGATATTTTCATTTCAACATTCCATCACAAACAGAAACAGGGATATTGACGAAAGTTGAAATCGCCCAAATTTAATTTTTTTCTATAACTCGAAGATAGAGGAATGCAGTTAATGGCATTATCAGTTTCCCTGAATGAGTCGACCGTGATGTGTCATTGATTTTCCTCTACCTCTTTCGGTTAAAGAATCGTAGTTCAGGTATTTTGCCCACAATGTACAGAGTCTCTATGTTATTCTTATTGGGCTCACTTTTGAAGGACCTACTAGAATGAAGGTTTCGGCTACGAAGGGAATGCTGACAACATCCGGTTTGATGGTTTGATCACTGAACTTTTGTTTAGGACGTTATGCCATTGCTTCGGTAAATGATAAATCAACATCTATATGAAGCTCTGCTAAAAGCCGGTGTTTGCCTGTTTGCTGAAGAATATCTTGACTCTCACCAGCAAGGGCGGATATAGCTTTTTTTCGTGGTTTAATAGCCATTGAGAACGAATAACTAGAGTATTCCGATTTTTTGAGCTTGAAAGGTATTTGCTTACCATATATTTAGGAAATTTTCATTGCAAATACCCTTCGCGAAACAATTGAAGGAATGGAAAATTTTTTTTTACAACAGTCTGTATTTCAGTGGTCGTATAGAAAATGAAAAAACCAACTTCTGAAGATTGCATAAGTTTCTAAAATCATTGGTTAACAATTTTCAGAGTACCGGTGGCAATCATCGGATAAAGCACGAAGAAAAAATTTAGAAAATTTTTCGAATATTTATTTTTTTGGTTTACACTCACGAAAAAATTTTTCTAGCTAGACCGATGCAAATGTCGCATAACCTATTCATTCAGCTCTAATTTGCTTTTTACGTCTTTCGAGATATTCAGTTTTGAATGCAAAACGGTCCTTTTTCACTCAACAACCGATATCTCTGGAAATACTTGGCGATTTCTCTTTCTACAGAAAATTTTCTACAAAAATCTGTTTTGCTCAATCACATAAACGTGTCATTTTGCAACGCTATATATATAAAAATTTGGCAGCCTGATGTTCCCCAAAGTACCAACCAAATCGGTAGATCGATCGGTTTTCTTGGACCGATTGATTGAACATTTGAAAAATTAAGACAACAAGGTTTTTATCCTTAAACTTGACATAATCTTTTCAAATCGGTTCTGTCCCTCAGAATTTGCTCAACGAGTACCGTTGGCAAGTTTAAATTCATTCCATTATTTGTTTCTTAGAAAAATGAAGGTTTAAATGTATCCAAGGTCCATAGCTCCAGTGGAGGTGAATCAGAAATGGTCTCTTGTATTTTTTTCTAAATTAAAAAATTTTTTTATTGTTATTTTACTGTAAGCACAAAATTTAACGAAATTTTTGGATTTTTTATTTTTTTTTTAAATCTTGGGATTTTTTATAAAATAATATTTTTTTTATGATTTATTTAAACAAAATTTGAGGGAAAAATGAACAAGCAATGTAATTATTGATTGATTAAGCAAATTAGGTCAAGTTTAAGGAACAAAAACCTTGTTCCCTTAATTTGTTCAAAATTTCAATCAATCGGTTCAAGAGAACTGCTGAACAGATCGATCTATTGATTTAGGAGGGACTTCGGGGAACATCAAGCTGTAAAATTTTTTCATAACCTAAACTTTTCCGCCAATATTGACGATGATATAGTCCATTAAACAAAAAATGGTAAAATGGCATTTTTCTGCTCCTTTTCCACGTTTATGTGACAGGTGAAAAAAAATGTCTTTTCAATTGAACAAAACAGATTTTTGCAGGAAGATTTCTGTACTCACTAGGCGATCAGAATTTTCGGAGATATTGGCAGTTGAGTGAAAAAGGATCTTTTTTCATTCGAAATAGGATATCTCGAAGACAAATGGTAATTTCTGAAAGTCATGAAAATCAAATTAGAGCTGAATTAATAAGTTATGTGACATTTGCATCGGCCAAGCTCGAGAAAATTATTCCATGCGCGTAGAAAAAAATTTTGAAAATTTTGTCTACCGGTACTCCGAGAAATTGTGAATCAATAAATTCAGAAACCAAAGTTTTCAAGCTTCAAAACTTAGTTCTTTCATTTCCTATAAGATCATTATTCGCTGAGATACAGCCTGTAAAAAATCAACAAAAAATGTTGAATATTTTTCTGTTCCTTTAATTATTGTTGCTCGAAGTTCATTTATATTGATCATATTTGAAATTATTGTATGAACTTTTTTATGTGCATCACGTTGCGTAGGTACCTTTTTTTCAGATTTTCGTTACTCATGACTCATGGGGGGGTAATTACCCCCTCTACCCCCCCCCCCGTAAATCCGCCCTTGCTCACCAGATAACTGCCCTTGAAAATTAACTTTATTTTCCAGCTGGAATTGGGAATGGAAGAACGAAGCTGCTATCCAAGAATCGAGAGAAAAAAATTTCAATATCGAATTCCATGAGGGTCTCTTACAGAACATCCACCAATCCAGTAAGAAGGAACACAACTCGGACAAATCAAAAACCCACAGACACGAAGTAAATATGTGAAAAGCTTGGTACTGAAATTCTCAATATGTGTTTAAAAGAAGAATACTATTTTAAAAATTCTAAAAATATGATGATGATGGTTTAATGTCGAAATAGATATTTTTCCCACCGTTCTTTATATGTAAAAAGCTATTAAATTATGTGTTTTTCATTTCAGGCTGCCCATAAACACTAGAAGGTTTGGTACGATGGGAGGCACTGTCGAATACAATTATAAGTTTTCTAGCACAGGTTCAGATCTCAACACGAACAGCACGATTCAAATTTCACAGTCAGCTCCTCACACTCCTGTTATCAGCTCATCACACTTCGAAGTTACCATGAAATCGGTAGGCAATTAAAATGTTTTAGTGTAGAGATTATTCTGGCAGGAGTTACTTCTGACAGAGGAAGAGTGTCATGGAACATGAAAAATCATTGTCTTTCTTATGATCCGAGGCCGTTTAACCCATCATTCTCTTTCGAAATGGGTTTCATTGTTGTCATCTGGAATATTCGGGTTTTGTTTGCACTACGTGAAGCTCGACAAGTGAAAGCTCTACAGTTTGAGCATTTGTAAGTTGCGGTGACGGTCATGTGTTCTCCGCCACATTTCATGCATTTAAATGTGGCATAGCAGTTATTCTGTGAATATCGTAACGATTTACGTGCTAATGGTGGCTACCTCTGTCAGATGAAATAGTAGAAAGGCAGACATTATCTTCAAAATTACTATTCTGTTAACATCATCTCCTTCATTTGAAAATTAATTTTGATATCTTTCCAGGTGCCACATCAAATCCCGGACCCTTCTCCGACTGCTGGGGCAAAAATACAGGTGACTGCTACCAACCAAGATTGCTCATCTGAAGAAACAAAATCCCCATTTCCCACAAAAGAACCAAAAGAAGTTGTGGAGAGTGGATCATTGAAATCCTTCAGATCCTCCATAGCTGTAGTTCCTGTGCATTCAATGACACATACATTCAGGTACCGAATGAATAAGAATTCGTCCGTATTCGAGCGACCCTCGAATAATAAAGTTTGCCATTTTCATGTTGAAGAAGAAGGCGTTACACAGAACAGAAAAGAAATCTAAGAAGATGGGGATCAATGAATCAGAATTCCGTCATTCAAGAGTCTCCGAATCGTTCCTGAAAAACAAACTTCAGACTTAGGAAATAAATTGTTAGCATTTTTGTTTCAGATAAATTTCAATATTCAACAAAAATTTTATTCCGACACGAAAGATGTTCGATGCTGAATAAGGAGGATCATGACGCAAATAAGTTTATGTTCTGCATCTCAATGAGAAAAGGTATAAATATAATGCGCAGAGTTGCAACGAGGATGTTATTCCAACTTTATTCTGGTTTTCCATTGAATAAATACATAATTTATGGAAAATTCTCGATAGGAATGACCAGAATTCAATAGAATCTTTAGTATATTGATTTATAACTTGTCAACGTTTTGTCCATTCACCCAAATATATGAATGATTCATAATGCTTGCATTCCTGATGATGGGGGTCTAAAAAATAATAACAATAGAATTTAGAGCAATAATAAAAAATAGCATTCTTAATCGAAAAATGAAAGTTATGGGATAATCTTTATCCCAATTTTTGACCCAACATTCGAAACACTCTGTGAGGAATTTTTCTAAAGTCTAGAAATTCACAATTTTTTCACAGCCTCCGAATATAAAAGTGTGAAAACGGTTTTTGCTTTAGATATTAAGACATTTACAAACATTATTCTGAATAGGCCGAGAATAGAACTCCGCTCGGTCAACAGCAATCTCGTACGGAAAAGTAAAACTTTCTGCACTTGATAGGAAAATAAATATTTCGAACAACTACCATTAAAAGTCACACTTTTAATGACAGTAAACAATGTTGAGATCGATTGTTTACGTGGAAGCGTGTTAAAAATATTTACAACATTAGTGTTGAAAATATTTTTAGCACGATATTGTTCATTTTTGAAAAATTTTTCTAGGAAAAATGGACGTGTGCCAAAAAAAATAAAAACGCTCCAGTAATGTAAACTTATGGTAGAATCTGAAGCAAGAATAAAATTTCTGAAAACAGAATGTACAGAGTTTTTTAAACCTGCATACTTAATCTGAACTTATCATAATTCCCACCCTGTATTTTTGAGAAAGTGTTAGAATTATTGAAAGAAGATAATCATATTGTTCTACGCTGAAAATTTCATCAAGATTGATCAAGCCATACCAAAGTTATGAATGAAAGAAAAATGGGTCGAATCTGACAAATCACCCTGTAGACTCTCAATGAAGGCCCCGAACCATAAACCCAACATTGTTCCGAAACTATATTTACCAGTGTATACTTCACCTAAAATCTGGCAGTCTCCTCCGGAATCACCCTGTATATGCATTGGAATGATCAACATAGCCCTCGGTTACCGTCGTAGACTTCCAACCACCATTTTTTTTTGATATCCGTAATATTTGCTCCTGATTCTGCTAGCAATGAAGCGGAGGATCTTCGAAAACAGTCGAACAGAGTGTCCTGTATATTGATTTGATTCTGGCAGTTTGAGGAATTCGGCAACAATAGATGGAATTTTCCCAAATGTATTAATATCAACTGGATTGGCAGTGCATTTATTATTCATGTATTTGAGGAAAAAACGACGATGTTTGATGACAAAAGGGCACAGTGCAAAGAACTTATGAAAATAGTTCACATACTTCCCAATAATACTGAATGAACAACTGACTTCCGTTTTTGTATTTGGAAGTTGTATAACCAATGATTTATTTGTTATTTCGATGTCTTCCACTGATAAATCACACAATTCTTCACACCGACAGGCTACAAATAATCCGAAAATAGTTGCAACCTTAACCATCAAGTATCTCTCATATGGTGCCTCCTTTATAAACTTTTCAACTTGTTCACGACTGAGAATTTTCGAGTTTTGGGACCCTATCCTTCACTTTTCCGTTTCAAATATGTTATTACCTTAAAGTATCTACTAAAATCCCTACCATTTCTAACAAGGGCGCTTGACTTTATCATTGAAAATGTTCTCCGCAAAGTTGATAAACTCCATATTTTTTATTTTTCTTCTAAGTATGCCCGGAAAACAGTTTCACTCAAATTTCCTTCTACATTTGCAATTGACACCTGGCCAGAAAATTGTTATATGCAATGTCGTACTGCTGAACAGATTTTTTATGTGGGAGTTCCAGATTTGCTCTTCTTGCAGACTCTTCAATATCCAGAAGAACAACCAATCGAAAATTGGACAGGAACAAATTTTAATGACAGCGTCTGTTCTCATTTGTCAGTAATCTTAACGTTGGCAACGTTTTCCGTTCACAACAACCTTTTGATTATTTGAAGATTAAAATGCATTTTTAAGTTTATTTTCATTACAAATTCGCCCATATCATTATCAAAATGGGGCAGTTGTACAAAAAACATTGTAGGGTTTTTGTGTTAAGAGTGATTTTATAAAAAGTCACTTTTAACACTCATGAATATCTATTTTTTACAATAAAACCACAAATATATATGGGACTAGGAGCTTTAGAACAAAATGCCATAGAATGATATAGTCCAAGAGCTAGTGAACCTTTTGACTAACGGTTTGTCTGTAAGGCTAGAAATTTTTATAGCGATAGTTCCTAGCATGCTGAGGACGGAAATCATCGCCTGGCACCCCTCACCCCTGCACGTCATCAAGATCTATATCTTTGAAAGTGTTAAAAAAATAAAAAAATAAACTTGTTCCTGTAAGCTTGAAACTTTCATACGATTTCGTTCGTTCATTGTGAAGTTCAAAAAAAAATTGACAGGCGATTTCGATGAGCACAAGTACCTGCCAGGCGACTCGAAAAGGGTGTAAAATACGAACAAAAATGAACTGTTTTATGTGAGGCTGAAATTTATATATGTGTTCGTCTGAGGGAATGAAAAAATAAGTTTTATTATTATTCTTCATCATCATCTGATATGTTATCATTAATTTTTCATCATATAGTACAGTCGTTTCAAGCGTAGTACACTGTGTCTTAAATTGGTTGAGACTGCATTATATCTCAGCTATTATTGAAAATAGAGTCATGCGGTTTTCGAGACCCTGTGTCACTTTTTTGTAAAACTTTTAAATCCACAAACAGAAATATTCCATCTTCTTTTGTTTCTGGAATATAGTGCGAAAATGAAAATGTTCACTTTTTGAAGATGTTATTATTTCTCGGGCCCTGTATAAGAAAAAAAAGTATGAAAATGTTTATAATAATGTTTTCACGTAGAAGTCAGTGGCGTAGCTTAAAATTTTTATCTAATAAATGCTTTTAAGATATAGCTCAAACTTGAAATATTTCAAATGGAACACCTCGTATGTTTTAACGTCAAATCTTCTCATTTTTTTTTGAATACATCGATGTATCATAACCTTACCTTTAATAAATTTGAGCGTCAACCATCCGAAAAATGTATACAGTCGTCGCTCGATAATCCAGCGCTTGCCAATCCGGTACGCTCGGTAGTCCGGCACTTTGGGACCCAGGTAACCCGCTCTATAATCCGCTGAACGCCGGATCACCGAGAGTAGTTTTTCCTGCTCGGCAGTCCGGACCTAACCTCGACAGTGATGTCACGTATTTGTTTTCTCTTGTTTCATAGCGTCCCTTGACAAAATAGCGGTCTTATTTTGCGAAAGTTGGATAGTAGTGAAAATCATATGAAGTTAGCTTTTTTTCCTGTACAAATTCGATAATCCGGCATTTCCGATAATCCGGCATCAAGCGCCTACTGTATTTCTGTTTGTTTTTTTTTAAAGTGAGACATGAATTCTTCCACACATGCATCAAAAAACCATTTTTCAGTTGATATTTTGAGATTATGTTCAAAATAGGATAAAATAAATGGGTTTAGATCACATGGCTTTTTGAAAAAGTAATGATTAAATGCTTGTGAATATTGATTAAATGCGTGGGATATTTTTTTCAACTGAAATTTATTGAAGCATAGGTCGTGATACAGTTTTACGTTAAAATAAACCTGGTGTTCCATATGAAAAATTTCATTCCGTTCCAATTCAATCTCAAAAACAATGCTTTGAAAAAATGTTTAGCTACGCCACTGACTTCTACGTAAAAATATCATTATAAGAGTTTTAATTTTTTTTCTTTCTTATGCAGAGCCCGAGAAATAATAACATCTTCAAAAAGTGAACATTATCATTTTCTCACTGTATTCCAAAACAAAAGAAGATGGAATATTTCTGTTTGTAGATTTAAAAGTTTTACAAAAAAAGTGACACAGGGTTTCGAAAACCGCATGACTCTATTTTCAATATAGCTGAGATATAATGCAGTCTCAACCAATTTAAGACACAGTGTACTACGCTTGAAACGACTGTACTATATGATGAAAAATTAATGATAACATATCAGATGATGATGAAGATTAATAATAAAACTTATTTTTTCATTCCCTCAGACGAACACATATATAAATTTCAGCCTTACATAAAAAAGTTCATTTTTGTTCGTATTTTACACCCTTTTCGAGAGTCCTGGCAGGTACTTGTGCTCGTCGAAATCGCCTGTCAATTTTTTTTTGAACTTCACAATGAACGAACAAAATCGTATGAAAGTTTCAAGCTTACAGGAACAAGTTTATTTTTTAATTTTTTTAACACTTTCAAAGATATAGATCTTGATGACATGCAGGGGTGAGGGTGCCAGGCGATGATTTCCGTCCTCAGCATGCTAGGATCTATCGCTATAAAAATTTCTAGCCTTACAGACAAACCGTTAGTCAAAAGGTTCACTAGCTCTCGTACTAATAGTTGTAGACCTAACCATACCACTCCAAACCATGTTATTTAATCTCGCAGAAGCTCATCCTGCTGAGGATGCTGATTATTAAATCGTAGCTACTAATGTTGCTCAACAGTCCTCCACAAGTGGTTATTGTTGGAGACGACACTGACCTTCTCTAACAGTCTCTATGTGCACCAACATTTGTTTACTCAAGCCTCGCAAATACAAGCAAGACGATGTTGTATATTCCCCTTGCAATACAAGCTTTCCCCTGTTTTGAAGAACAACATATTATTTCTTCATGTTTTCAATCGCTGCGACACTAAGTCATCATTTCACGGTACAGGAAAACTGAAATTCCTGAAGACGTTGGAAATCAACTCAAATCTGGTAAATGCAGCAGAATTGCAAATCTAATGCTTTTTTCTTCTGATAAGGTCGACGAGGCGGGGAAGAAATGCTGTAATAGACCGGGATATCAAAAAAAAATCAGGAATTAAAGCAACCAATCCGAATAATTATGAGACGCGTGAAAATTAATTGAAGTTATCTTAATTGCGATCGAGACGAATCAATTAGGTTATTTCAGCGGGATAATATATTCACGTAACGAATGAGGTACCACCCCAAAGTGGTGGAGAAAATATTTTAAATTCTGTTCATGGAGAAGTGGAGGAGTGCATCTAGAGACTCCGGTCGCGAAAGATATCCTTAGATCACTCGGAAGACAGAGAAGCCGTCGGGAATCGGTAAAGTTCAAGTTTTGGTACTTGGGGAACTATTAGGTCGTTTCGAAGGGTGAAACGGTTTGAGTAGGTACGTTACGGAAACAAGGTAGAGGTTTATTACGTAGTTGACGGAAATACTAGGTAGGTAGCTTCGAGAAAGGAAACCGAAGTAGTAGTTGTTGTAAAAAGGGAAATTTAACGTTTTGTTCAGTAAGGATATTCGAGTCGGGAAACGCGATCGGTAGGGTAAAGTTTCGCGAAAACGGGAGTGAATCGTACCGGGAGTGATTTATTTCAGGAAAATTGGATTTCATACCAGCGCGGGAGATAAAAAGGTCAGAATTTTCTAATTTTTTTATTGATGAAATAGTCGAGTCCAAAGTCTTGCCATCTTCCATCTCCTATCAGCTCACAGTGTAATTTCGTTGTTTTATGTTATGTTGAAATCTGGGTAATTAAGTAACTTAGAGAATAGGAAAACTTATACTTTCTTTATGAATATTTTACTTATATAGTCTGAGGTGCAGACGTAGGATTAATTTGTTAATTCACTAAATTTTTGTAGGTATTTTGGGGAAATAGATGTTTTGTTAAGTTATTTCAGTGGTTTTAATTATTCCTAATACTCACAATTTTCTCTAAGAAGAAAAATATCACCAAGATCTTCTCATTTCTGCAGAAGGCCGAACCTACCCTCTCTCCGAAGTGGAGAGAGCCTAAATTTTGTTGTTAGGTTGACAATGAAGCCGCTCTCATTTGTCAACCCCATAAAATCTAGACACTCCCTTATGAACAAAGTCACTTTTACACAAAAAGGACAATGATCATATAGGGGTGCGCTATTACAATGCATAGCAGCCCTTCATAGAAACGATTTCAAGCAATTAAATGTATTGCAGTACGTGATATTTGAAAAATTATTTATCAGAAATTGATTGAAACTTGCAGTCATGAGAAAAGGAATAATATGTTGTTTTTCGAAACAGAAGAGGACTTGAAGTGCAAGGGAGAATTGACAATATCATCTGGCTTATCTTTGCCAGGCTTTAGTAAGAAAATGTTGTCACACATAGGGTCTGGAGAAGTCAAAATAACAAGAAGGTCGGTGTCCTCCCCAACAATAACCACACCCGCTGATAAACTTCAACATTAGTAGCTACGATTAAATGATCAGCATCCTCAGCAGGATAAGCTACTGCGAGATTAAACATTGTGGGTCTGATAGGTGAAGTTACGCTTTTACCACAATATGATGGTCTACAACTTTCATTTTATGACATTTCATTCTTGAGCTCGTAGTTCCATAGATATTTCACTTTTAATTGTGAAAAAATGTGCTTTTTTCGAAAAGTGTAGAAATTTTACATATTTCGACGTTGGATTTTTATGTAACTACTTGTTCAAAATATGATGTCGTAGTACTTTTTAGGAGCTGAAATTAATGCTGAACACTCAAGAATATTTCAATGTTTTGGATAAAGTGTTTAGTTTAGAGCTATTCGAGTAAAACCTTTGGGGCGAAACTCAAATTACTCATCTCAGAGGCCTAAAAATATGATAAAAGCAATTATTTCCAGGCAAAAGTCTATTTTATCTCTCTTTTTTCTTTAGTTTTTTCTCGATATTTAGAAAGTATCTCGACGAATGCAACGATTTCAATACGAATTCAGAATTGATTACCATATTAGAAATGAAAACGAAAATTTCAAATGAAATTTCTTTGAGAAACATTTTCATGTCATCATGTAAAATGTTGCATTTCGAACATAGTCAAAAAAATATTAGATTTCATGTAGAGCCAAGCTACTAACCCTAACCCTTTGGGTCCTTACTTCACAAACTCTACAGCTTGTTCAAAATAATTGACTTGGCCGTTGTAAAAATTATGAACAGCGAATGAATTTTTGACCTTATTCTTACGCTCACATAGCGGAAGAGAAACGCCAGTCGCTCATTTTGAGCAAGGTGTAGAGTTTGAGCAATAAGGACTTGATAAAGTTGAGTTTGTCCCATACAAAGTTATACATCCCCTGGTGGTTTAGGTCTGGGGGTGAAATTTCAAGTTTTAGATCTTTTCCGTTGTTTTTGTACTGACGAAACCTTTCAAATATCCACTTCGTAGGACTTCAAAAAGTCCCCTAACAGTTTTTATGATCATCAGTGATCAGTTACGATATCGGGTTTTGAGATATCCATAAAATATTGATGTTGGGAACTGTGTAATTGGAACATTTTTAGTTTAATGAGCCTAATATTGACATAATATTTTGTAAATTTTTTCATTTGTTATATTCCAAACTCAAGTTATAAGGGTTCTTTAATACGAAGAAACACTTCTGATTCCACAATATGAACTTATGATAGAAGCACTGAATTCACATGAAAGGTACTCATAAGGTGCCTTTTGAATACCTATACAATAAGGTATATTCAAAATTACCGCATAATTTAAAATTCCCGTCGTTCTATCACTACAATATGGCGGCTGTATCTGTCATCTTATATAAGTTAGGAGTTTTCAGTTCTTGTGTATCTGTGTTCTGTTTTCAGAACCTCATCCGATTCATTCTGAGTATGTTACAGTTACTTTGAAAATGAAAATTACTGTCGTTCCCTGAAAAACCAACAGTTGATATTTTTTTCTAACTAATCATCTGTGAACACATTTCATGTTACCAAACAAAACAATGTTTTCCAATCGTCCTTGGATTATTCAAGAAAAATATGAACATATTTGCATTATTATTCAAACCTAGTAGATATTCTTTACAGTTATGTACAATTGACTGTGAGTCATTTTATATTATCATATTGTCTATGATTCATCCACTCGTGTGGAACTGGAGTAGTACTCGTACTGGATTCTGAAGACTCGGGTGGGTTTTGAACAGGAGACTCTTCATATTCAGATTTGTCCATCATCTCGTTTTGGTAGGCTACGGTGGTTCCGCTATCTGAAAAAAATGTCATAACTTCACTTGAATTCGATTATTTTGCATCTGGTCTCCTCAACAAAAATTTAAGTGTAACAAGTTACAAGTGATCTGACTGTTACTCAAAATGACTTCGTATTCTGAATAAACGATCATAAATTGATCATAATTAATAATTTTAATCACTATAGAACGATACCAAATTATTTATGATCACGGCAAGCATCGTTCTAGCAGGAGTTTAAAAATGTATTATCTTGCATTTTTCACTTGAAATGAGTTCGTATCTTCGTATCGTGAGTGAACGATCATGAATTGATCATAATAAATACTCCTAATCACTATAAAAAGATACAAAATTTTTGATTATCACGACAAGCATCCATTGGGAAAAGATTGAAAATTTAATATCTTGTCTGTTGAGCATTTTTCTCTTGAAATGATTTCGTTTCATGAATGATCGATCATGAATTGATCATAATAAATACTCATCATTATAGAACGATATAAACATTTTGATGATGGCGACAAATATCGTTTTGGAAAAGTTCAAAAATTCAATATCTTGTCTGTTGACCATTTTTCATTCGAAATGACTTCGTTTCGTGAATGAAAGATCATGGATTGATCATAATAAATGAGCATCATTATAGAACGATATAAACGTTTTGATCACGGCTAGAATCGTTTTGGGAAAAGATTGAAAATTTAATATCTTGTCTGTTGAGCATTTTTTACTTGAAATGACTTCGTTTCGTGAATGATTGATCATGAATTGATCATAATAAATACTCATCATTATAGAACGATATAAACGTCTTGATGATGGCGACAAACATCTTTTTGGGAAAAGTTCCAAAATTTAATATCTTGTCTGTTGACCTCGAAATGACTTCGTTTCGTGAATGAACGATCATGAATTGATCATAATAAATACTTTTCCTTATAAAACGATATGAACTTCTTGATGATGACGACAAGCATCGTTTTGGGAAAGTTCGAAAATATAATATCTTGTCTGTTGACCATTTTGCACTCGAAATGACTTCGTTTCGTGAATGAAAGATCATGGATTGATCATAATAAATGAGCATCATTATAGAACGATATAAGCGTTTTGATGATGGCGACAAGAATCGTTCGGAAAAGTTCGAAAATTTAATATCTTGTCTGTTGAGCATTTTTCACTCGGAATGACTTCGTTTCGTGAATGAACGATCATGAATGGATCATATTGAAAACTCATCATTATAGAACGATATAAACGTTTTGACGATCACGGCTAGAATCGTTTTGGGAAAAGATTGAAAATTTAATATCTTGTCTGTTGAGCATTTTTTACTTGAAATGACTTCGTTTCGTGAATGATTGATCATGAATTGATCATAATAAATACTCATCATCATAGAACGATATAAACGTCTTGATGATGGCGACAAACATCGTTTTGGGAAAAGTTCCAAAATTTATATCTTGTCTGTTGACCTCGAAATGACTTCGTTTCGTGAATGAACGATCATGAATTGATCATAATAAATACTTTTCCTTATAAAACAATATGAACTTCTTGATGATGACGACAAGCATCGTTTTGGGAAAGTTCGAAAATTTAATATCTTGTCTGTTGAGCATTTTTCACTGCATATCGCTCGGTTTCGTGAATGAACGATCATGAATTGATCATGATAAATACTCTATTAACCACTATAAAACAATACAGAATTTTTATGATCCCGACAAGCATCGCTCTGGGAGAAATTCTGAAAATTTATCATCTTGTTTGTTGATCGTTTTTTACACGGAATAACTTCGTAATGTCAATGAATGATCATGAAATGATCATAATAAATACTCCTCATCACTGTATGACGATACGAACGTTTTGATGATGGCGACTATCATCGTTTTGGGAGAAATTTGAAAATTTAAAATCTGGTCTCTCCAGCATTTTTCATTCAATATATCGTCGTATTATGAATAAACGATCATGAATTAATCATAATAAATGTTCCTCATCGCTATAGATCAATATGAAATATTTCATGATGAAGGCAAGCGAGATCAACTTTGTAGTAACCCGTGCGGTCCTAGTACGTATACAGGGTGTACCAAGTTCGACGGCCTATTAGGCGTTTCTGGAGACCTGGACTTATTTGAAATCTCAAAATTGGGATTATGATATTGTTTGACATTATCTAAAGAGCTAAAATGTTCTTGGAGCCTGACCACTTTCAGTTATACAGGGAGCGAAAAAAGAAAATATTTTTTTCTGTTTCTTTGTTTTCGAATTTGACAGAGTATGCAATTCTGAATACATTCGACTCAAATCGTTGCATTCGTCGAAATACTTTCCAAAATATCGAGAAAAACCTGAAGAAAAAGAGAGAAGAGAGTATTCGGTATTATGATTGTTATTCCTAATCTAGATACCTTAAGCACAAACCGCTTTCTTATTTTTGAAGTCGAAGACTGTATCAATATTGTACATTTTTAGAATTTTGAAAAACTCATCACATGTTGGGTCAAAAATTGAGATCGAGATTGGCCCATAACTTTCGTTTTTCAAATTAGAACCCTATTTTCTCATGATTGCGTTGGATTGTACGAAGAAAAATGATGATAATGTTCGAACATGTTAATGCTCCTAAAATTGATAATTCTTGAGTTATTCAGGATTTTCGGATTTTATGTCGTACGTAGCGTCAAATTCATTAAATCTGTTCCATATTAACTACGACCTTGGTCATGGAAGATCAGTTATTCCAATAACTCACTAGTGACACACACTTGAATACATTCGTACTCAAATCGTTGCATTCGTCAAAATACTTCTCGAAATATAAAAAAAACGAATCAAAAAGGTTAGATAAGAGTATTCGGTATAATGTTTGCTATTTCTAATGTAGATATCTTAAGCACAAACCGTTTTCACGTTTTTGTAGTCGAAAACAGTGGAAATATTTTATATATTTAGAATTTTGAAAATCTCGTCACAGGGTGTTCCAAATGTTCGATCAAAAATTGGGATCAAGATTGGCCTATAACTTTCGGTTTTCAAATTGGAATCCTATTTTTTTATGATTGCGTTGGATTCTGCAAAGAAAAATGATACTCCTTAAATTGATAATTCTTGAGTTATTTAGTATTTTCTGATTCCATGTCGTACGTTGCGTCAAATGCATAAAATCTGTTTCATAATCACAATGATGAATGAATTAAAAAAAAAAGGTGTGTCACTAGTGAGTTATTGAAACAATTTATCTTCTATGACCAAGGTCATAGTTGATATGAAATAGATTTGATGAATTTGACGCTACGTACGACATAAAATCAGAAAATCCTAAATAACTCAAGAATTATTAATTTTTAGGAGCCTTACCATTTCGGAACATTATCATCATTTTTCTTCGTACAATCCAACGCAATCATAAAAAAAATAGGGTTCTAATTTGAAAAACGAAAGTTATGGGCCTATCTTGGTCCCAATTTTTGACCCCACATTTGGAACACCCTGTGATGAGTTTCTCAGAATTCTAAAAATGAACAATATTTCCACAGTCGTCGACTTCAAAAATGTGAAAACGGTTTGTGCTTAATGTATATAGATTAGGAATAACAAACATAATACCAAACACTCTTTTCTCTCTTTTTCTTCAGGTTTTTCTCGATATTTTTGGAAAGTATTTCGACGAATGCAACGATTTGAATACGAACGTATTCAGAATTGCATACTCCCAAATTCGAAAACAAAAAAACGGAAAAAAAATGTCGAAATTTTTTTTCCGCTCCCTGTATAACTGAAAGTGGTAAGGCTGCAAGAATATTTCAGCTCGGTAGATAATGTCAAACAATATCATAATCCCAATTTTCAGTATTCAAATGAGTCTAGTTCTTCAAAACGCCTAATAGGCTGTAGAACTTGGTACACCCTGTAGAACAATCTTTTAAATGTGAAAGTTTTCTGTTACACAAAGTTCAAAGTTGTATAACTGTGCTACAGAAGTTTCCATGAGAAAAGAAAATGTTTCACCTATCTAAAACTGTAGGTTGTAGGTTAATGCACACTTTACAGCAGTATTCTATGTAGCAACACATGTAAATATATGTATTAAATTCTTACTATTGTAGCAATTCGCAATCTAATACAGAATTGATTTGGACTTGCAGTTCCAAGAAGATCACTAGTAAGTTTAGACTTGTTGCACTAGTATGGTTTGTATTACGCGCCTCAAATGTTGTTTCAGTCATTTTTGTATTTCTACCATGTTTTTTCAAGAAGATTCCTCGTCTGTCCAATATAGGTTTTGTCAAAATTAAAACATACAAAAAAAATTAACGCACATTCTGTAAATCTCAATTTTAATGAAAGTTAACTCTACATTGACCTTATAACTTATTTTTATGTTTTCCCGAGAAGGTTTTGAACGAAACCAGGCACATTAAATGAAAGAAAAATTCAGAATGTCATTGAATTTTATGTGAAAGAAGAGAAAGGAATAATTTTCAAAATACTGAAATGCTGATAAGTGATTTGATACTTGGTATTTCCACCCTTTGAATTAACTACAGCTCAGCAACGACGTCATACTCAAATGAGTGATCTCAAAATGTTCTGATCTAATCCTTCCCAGAATTCGCCGAGTTGGATTCGGGCTGCTTAGCAA